>CM064574.1:4582835-4865335 GCA_032716605.1 Paralithodes platypus | reverse complement strand
GCATCTTAAAAGGACGTTTATGTACCCTGGGAAGATTTTAGATAATTACTATTATCGGACATCAAATATCTGACGTTACTTCTGTGAGCGCGCCTATTATCGAGTTCAGAAAAGCTGCTGGCATGTCAGTTGGAATGACAGTTAACACTTTCAGTACCGGTGACGCCCTTTTCTTTTTTTGGCAACTATTATACGATTTTATTGGGCTTTGGAAGGACGCCTAGCAATTAAATGGCTGCAGACTAAATAAATTAATCCTTGTAACTAATATTTGGTGTCATGCCCCAGCCAGGGTTCGAACCCAGGCCAGTAGTGCAGCACTCCAGCACCTAAACCACTAGACCACCTAGATCCTTCCGAAGCTGCACAAAATCGTCTAGATATAGCTGGAGTCAAATTGAAAAGACGTCGCCGGTACAGTAGGGGTTAATAGTCGTCGCCATATTGTTGACCTCCAATTTTAAGGTGGGAAGGGTAGCTTTTTTTGGCCCCCTTTCTCCCTCATGTTTAGCCCCATTAGTTTTCAGATTTCAAGACGTTCGGCCCATTAGTTTGGTGATTTTAAGACCTTCCACTCCATTTCTGTGTCAATATTAAGACTTTTCGTGCCATTTAGGCGTAATTTTGTATCCTGGCGAGCGATAGTCAGGCTGTTAGTTTGGAGGAGCAGGCCTTTGGGTGGGAAATTTGTCTACCGAAACATATGCAAATTTATCTTGAAAGGAGGTCTAGGGGGTGTTTTTTTTAAGCTTGATGGAGGTCTAGCGAGGACATTAAAAAATAACATAATAAATAAATATATATACCAACAAAACAAGCACTACCCCCTTAACCCTTTCACGCATTTATGACGCAGAGGTTGCCAGAGTAGCAATAAGAAATAGAGTTCTCTCACTCTTATAATTACCTCTCCAAAATTAGTTTTCTGCCCACAGCTAACTCAAAGACAACTGCAGAGGTTGAAGTAACTAAACTAAAGTTTCTAAATACCCCTGATGGTAAAAAAGGCTTTAAAGTATCCCCAATAGGCTCAAAATCGCGTCATATGTCGGAGAGGGTTAACCATCAAGAGAACCCAACCTAACCTCCCACATCTCTACTTCCCTCCCACAGTACACCTAACCTAACCTCCCACATCTCTACTTCCCTCCCACAGTACACCTAACCTATCCTCCCACATCTCTACTTCCCTCCCACAGTACACCTAACCTATCCTCCCACATCTCTACTTCCCTCCCACAGTACACCTAACCTAACCTCCCACATCTCTACTTCCCTCCCACAGTACACCTAACCTAACCTCCCACATCTCTACTTCCCTCCCACAGTACACCTAACCTAACCTCCCACATCTCTACTTCCCTCCCACAGTACACCTAACCTAACCTCCCACATCTCTACTTCCCTCCCACAGTACACCTAACCTAACCTCCCACATCTCTACTTCCCTCCCACAGTACACCTAACCTAACCTCCCACATCTCTACTTCCCTCCCACAGTACACCTAACCTAACCTCCCACATCTCTACTTCCCTCCCACAGTACACCTAACCTAACCTCCCACATCTCTACTTCCCTCCCACAGTACACCTAACCTAACCTCCCACATCTCTACTTCCCTCCCACAGTACACCTAACCTAACCTCCCACATCTCTCTCTCTCACAGTACACAGCAGTGGTGAAGATGTTGGCAGCACAGACTCCCCGGCCGAGGATGAGTGGCAGTGCACCTTTGAGACCGACCTGTGTGACCTGACCAATGACCAGTTGTACGAGGGGTCATGGGTCAGGGACAACTCGCTGGAAGCCGCTCAAGGTAGGAAATATTGTTGTATACATCTTATGATTATAGATTAGTAAATATTATCCTTTTCAGTGCCATAACGTACCGGTATTACTGTCCTTATTTTATTGTGTTGAAGGGCGATTTCATTTAATTGAATCATATCTAGTCCAAGTCAACGAGTTAATCTAGGTTAGGCTACTAATTTACCCCTTTGATTCATAGATACTTCTACGAAGCTGACTAAAACCAATAATAAGTAAGGGTGTTTTTTTTTTTTTTTTTTTTTGTATGTGGATGAGGGAGACAAAAGGCAGAACTGCCTGTGACGAGTGCCTCCCCATGAGTTGAAAGAGTGACAGGGCCAAAATCAAGGAATGGTCGAGCCAAAGTGCCTGTACACGCGGAGTTTGAAGCAACTTATGTCATAGAAAGAGGGGAAGATGGATTCAGGGAGAGAGTTCCAGAGCTCAACTGTTGAATAGAAGAAGGTTTAGGAATAATCTTTCACTCTTGGATCGAGAACGAATATGACTCACCGAAAGATTTACATATAACGATTGTTTTTAACAATACTAATATGTGTTTACATTTCCTGCAGGGTCGTGGTATCTGGGCCTGACTGGGACCATGCGCGAGGGTGACCGTGCTGGGCTGCTGTCTCAACCACTGGACACCTTAGGCACAGCAACACCGAGATGTCTGTCCTTCTATTATTACCTCGATGGTGTACTGCCCGGGGAACTGTCTGTCTTGATCAGGTGAGAGAGAGAGAGAGAGAGAGAGAGAGAGAGAGAGAGAGAGAGAGAGAGAGAGAGAGAGAGTGAGAGAGGAGGGATGAGTTAGAGAGTGTGTGTGCGAGTATATATATATATATATATATATATATATATATATATATATATATATATACATATATATTATAACTATTCTATAACTACTTCTATATTACTATAACTACTACTATAACACGTATTTTAACTATACTATACTATAACTACCACAACACCTTCTACAACTACTATAACTACTACAACACCTACTATAACACCTACTATAACTACTATAACACCACTTCCTCCCAACAGACGGAGCGGGACATCAGACGAGGTACTCTGGACCCAAGGAAGGCCTGAGGGAGCGGTATGGATGGAAGCGCTTGTTAATTTGCCCGCCAATACAACATTCTCGGTCAGTTGGCCTTCTGATTGTTATTACCCTTATCATTATTAGTGGTAGTAGCAGTAGTAGTAGTAGAGATAACCCCTTCTGTACCGGCGACATCCTTTTAACTTTATTCTGGCTACTGGTAGACGATGTTGTCCAGTTTAAAATGGGCCTCCATCAATTAACACACTTCGAACTATCTTTTTCAACCCCTTTTACTACCACAGATCCTTCATAAACTACACACAATCGTCTAACTACGGCTAGAATGGAATACAAAATACGTCGTCGGTACAGAAGGAGTTAAGTAATGTTTCCTATCTGTAAACCTTATATCGCTTACTTAACCCTTTCAAACTCCAATACGCGTTTCTATTGTTTCTGGCTACTATTAGACGATTTTATTCAGATTAGTAACGGTATATGGAAGTCAAAGGGTTGATTGAGATAGTATTTACCCTTTTAATACCCACAGATACTTCCTAAGCTGCATAAAATCGTCTAATGATAGCCAAAATAAACTGCTAAAACGCGTCAGAGCTTCAAAGGGTTAAGAATGGAGAGAGGTGGGACCTTTTATCTTTATAGTAAAGCTAAAGTAGTATTAGTAGTAAAAGCAGTACTAATATTAATAGTAGTGATAATTATGCCATTGTAAAATTGAAACTTATAATATGTATCTAAAACTTAAAATATGTAACTGAAGCTTAAAGTATGCAATTGAAACCTTACAATAAGTCTACGGAACTCCATATTCAGTTTTTAGAATTATTTGATGGTGACAGAATGTGAGTAGAGGTGAGGTACAGGAAATAGTGAGAGTTTTTGTTTTCTCTCATTCAAACCGAATTTCCCAGAGCTAATTTTTCACTTCAAAAGATGCCTGTGCTTTGGTTCATCCGAAACTTGAAGTATATAAGCTAAATTTGAATACAGAAACTCTACATTGAATTATATTTATGTCCATAAATGTTCGGATTGCCAGTTTCGTTTTCCAGAACTAGGCCCTTCAATGCAATTGGTCTTTTTCCTTTCATTCTGGCTAAAACTAGACAATTAGATTATACCCATTGTTGCCCAGGTCCAATGTCTAGTAGTGGCGTTGTTGTTGTTGTTATTGTTGTTGTTGTTGCTGTTGTTGTATTTAAAGCCTATCGTACCTTACAAGTGTTGTTGGAAGGTGTTCGAGATGGGGTGGTGGATGTGTTGTTGTTATTGTTGTTGTTGTATTTTAAGCCTATAATACCCTACAGGTGTTACTGGAAGGGGTTCGAGGTGGGGTGGATGGAGTGGTGGCCGTGGACTTACCCACCCTTACACCCACCGCCTGTGACAACCTTAGCCCCAATGACACACGTTAGTATTAATAACAAACTTATTTAATTAACAATTTAGTTAGTTATAAAATATTCAAGATAGCCGAGTAATCAAGATGAAGATATAAGGATTTACCGTCACTTGGAGAGAAAAATAATAGAAAAAAAAATACTATATCCATCATTAATATGTTTTTATTGCGTGGAATTTCGGTGTGAGTATCCTCGGTTCGAATCCATGGAGTACCACGTGTATTGATTAGATTCATTAGGTTCATTGATTTCTTTAATTAGGTTAATTTGTAAGTTAATTGGTGGGTTGGTGACACTATGAAAATAATGACTGCTATCCATACTAACTATGTTGTTCAGCATTTGTTTGTTAACCTAACCTATATATTTCCCGAGCTCAGTGCGGTGCGACTTCGAGACTTCCTTGTGCAACCTAACTCTGAAGGGGGAGTTGGGGGAGTGGGTGTGGACCAGTGGAAGAGACCCGGGATCAGCAGACTACCCACACCCTGACAAGGACCACTCTTATAACACTGGATACGGTAATTATAATATACATACAGAGAGGGAGAGAGAGAGAGAGAGAGAGAGAGAGAGAGAGAATAGGAATATATATATATATATATATATATATATATATATATATATACTTACCCTAAGACAAAGTCGTTTTCCAGAGTATTTTGTTTACATGTACTGTATATATATAATTTCTTGTTGATGGTGGTAGTGTATTCTAACCCTATATAGTCGTCAGAACAGGAGAGATTTGGGGCTGCATTATCTCATTTATTGTCACGTAATTATCACTGTATAAATAGTCGTCATTCTAACTCTGTATATTGTATGTTACAGGAAAGTACCTAGCGGCGCCCCTGGTGGACCGTCGGGAAGGTGTGGTGGGTAAGGTGATCTCTCCGGAGTACCACAAGGCTCGTCTCCAGCCGGAGTGTCTGTCCTACTGGTACCTTCATAACGGCGGCTCCAGGAAGGACTCTCTCAGGGTGTATGTCAAGCACGGCCAGGAGTGGTTCCCCAGGGAGGTCTGGAGAGAGGATAGTAAGTGGGATATAGTCGATTTGTTTTGTTTATTTTCCGTCTTAAAATTAAAGTTCTTATCAACATTTCTCAATTAATTTGAAGATTGTGTAGTGAAATATGGTGTTAATTATGAACACTTGGCAATAATATAGCGTACAGCCATAGCAGTATCATATTTGTCCATTAATGATCGGAAACTCAGATGCTATGGGATTCAATTTACGGTCAGCTGAAAACAAACATACTAAAGTAATGTAGCGTAACAAAACAAAACACAAGAGTTACACTGGCCTTAGCTCAAGGGAGGACATTAAGTGGGGTATATGCTGTTTGTTTTCAGTTGGCGGTAAATTTTCATGTCCTCATCTTGTAAGTTCAGCTGCTACGAAGATTTTCAAGCGAGCTATGCTGTCAATTATGAAAATTTGGTATGCACATGATGCAAGTACACAGTAGTTTCATATTTTTCAATTGAGTATCGAGAAATCAGTTGTTCAGGGATTCAATTTACCATCAGCTGAAATATTACCGAGAATAGTGATGTAGCGTAATAAAACAGAACACATGTGTTACACTGGCAATATACATGAGCTACCAAGCCAAGTGGGATATCTTTATTGGTCTTGTGCTTCTCTCTGTCCCTCAGCCAACCACCTGTTCTCGTGGTTGGAGGCGAACATCCCCATCCCGTCCGGCGACCGTGTGTTCCAGGTGCAGTGGGAGGCACAGCAGGGGGCCCGGGAGGAGGACGGGGTCATAGCCATCGACGACATCCAAATACTGCTGCAGGAGTGTCCCAACATAGGTTAGTTGTTAAACCCTTCACCACCATGACGCCTTTCTAACTTTGATTCTGACTTAAATCTGATGATTTTATGCAGCTCACAACTGACTTGAGTAATCCAACTAATAGTTCTACCATTTGGGAAGGGTCTACCAAGGAATAGGTGTGGAGATTTACAGCCCATTTGCTCTAGCCCTGTTTGAGTTACAGGGGTTAGGGTTCACGCTTTCTGGACTACTACAAAGCTCTCTCAGTGTATACCACCTCCTCTAAGTAGGGTATGTAGTACCAGTCTTGCCACACAATCCCACCCCTACTCTGTGCAACTCTCCAACTAAAGAGTGAAACGATTCTGCCAATCTTTTTTCTATTCAACAGCTGAGCTCTGGAACTCTCTCCCTGAATCCATCTTTCCCTCATCTTTTGACTTAAATAGCTTCAAAAGCCGCGTGTCCAGGCATTTTGGCTCAACTGTTCCTTGATTTTGACCCTGTCACTCTTTCAACTCTGGGGGAGGCACTCGTCACAGGCAGTTTTGCCTTTTGTCTCTCTCATCCACATAGACAAACAACAATTGTATCAGTGCCTTACCCCTCTCCTACCTCCACCCCCCAGGTACATGCACCTTCGAGTCAGGTACGTGTGGGTGGCAGAACCTGTACCACAACGACAGTACCTCACACACCGCCCTGGTGTCTTGGCTACAGGGCTCAGGCGCCAGCAATAGAGGAGGATTCACTCAAGACCGCAATGGCGATGCATCAGGTTAGTGCCTTACTTTGCTGTTTTAGGGTTTGGTTCGTCAATAGTGGTTGATATGTGAGTCTACTCTCAAACCTTATATATGAAATAAAACAAACTTCATGATTATATGGATCGTATACCTATATAAATTATCACTATTTGGTAATTAATGTATTAACCTAATGAACAAGATATATGAGTTTTGAGAAGGATGAAATAATATTATTGTGGAAATTTATTTAATATTTTTATATGTGTATCACCCGTATTATAGCTTATAAATCTGTTAAATACCGATGTCTAGGCTACACCTCTAACTTCCTTATAGCCTAAAACTCGCAAGTGGTTAGCTCTCAAATATTTTACCTGCGACTAATCTGTGTTCAGGTAACGTGATGTACTTGCTTAGTGTAGTGAAATAAATAGGAGGAGGAGGTGTTTGTGAGAGTTAGCTGGATTACTCTCTGTACATGGATGGTTAACTCTCAAATATTATTCCTGACAATAATTTGTGTTCAGGTATTTGTGTGAGCTAGCTGGATTACTCTCTGTACGTGGATGGTTGATTCTCAAATATTTTACCTGCAGCTAATCTGTGTTCAGGTATCTTTCTGTACGTGGATGGCCCTGATGGTAACGCTAACCCGGCCGTTCTGGAGAGTCAGCTGTTGGTGCCAGAACAACACAGTGACTTCTGCTTCTCCTTTTGGTACAACATACAGGTTAGTTAAGGGGCTAGGCTTTCTATATATATACTCTATTTATATATATATAATTTTGTGCTTTGCCTATTTATTAATATATATATAATATATATATATATATATATATATATATATATATATATATATATATATATATATACAGTATATATATATAATTATATATACTATATATGTATATTTATTGGCGGTGGCGAGTTTTACATAAGTCCTATATATTCGTACATAATGTTATCGTGTGCTATGTTAAATGTTATTGTCTCTCACCACCACTCAGGGCACCGGCGGCGAGTTAAGCATCAGTGCCGTGTTGGATGATGGTCGGGAGTCAGTGTTGTGGTCGGAGCAAGCCTCACCTGGCGACACCTGGGCCAAAGGTCAAGTCAGGGTGGAAGCCAGAAACTTTATCTTGGAGGAAGTGGCCTACCAGGTGAGAATATGACACACATTACCCTATTCTTTGAAGCAGAGTCATGCGAGCATTCATATCGGCATCCCTGCTTTGAGTTCAATTGCTTAAATTAAGAGTCAAGCCAAATATAACAATCTGCATTCACTTTAGATGTAGCCTAGATATCTATGCAAACAGTCCTCCCCCTATATAGTCACATTCATTCGACCGACAGCTGTACATCCGTGGAAGTCGTTCATCTAGCAAGCCCCAGCTCGCCATTGATGACTTCGAGTTCAAGAAGAGGATAGAATGTCCCCGGGAGCCCGATGGTGAAGTGACAGCGGGGCCCTCGACCACCCCGGGACCCTCGGAGCTCTGGAGTTGCTACTTCACCGACAGCTCCACCTGCGGCATGATGCGGGATGAAGACCAGGAAGGGGAGTGGCAGCTTACAGTATGGGCCAACACTACGCAACATAATCGGGGTGAGTGTATACAGCATGAGGAAGGGGAGTAGTGGATCAAATGGGCTAACATCACCCAACATAATCAGCATAGCTTTTGGTTAACTTTCATGTTAGCTATGGCGCTAGTTACTGTTAGTTAAAAATATATCCACAGATTTTAAAGTCAAGTTTGTTGTTGTTGATCACCAGACTGTCTGACCGAACAGCCCCAAGGTCCCGAACAAGGCCAAGGTCATAAAGTTTGTTGTTATTGATATTTATTAGTTAATAGAAAGTAAAACAGAAATATAGAACAAAAAAGAAGTCTGGTGCCCTTCAAATCTTCAAATGCAAAAATATGAACCTGATCTATTTCCACGTATAATCCATATTGTTTGTTGTATTGTTTATAGACTTGTCCAGTCTGACCGTGTTGGGAGAGCCTGGTAGCAGTGCCTGGGTGTCCCTCCCTGGCCTCCCACCCCAGGATGACCCAGCCTGCCTCACCCTCTGGTACATGATAGAGTCAGCCAACAGGGGGCACCTCTCTATTGTTCTCACGTAAGTTACTCCATCATTCAAAGTGGCTAACGAGAAACTATTCAAAAGCAGTCCTATAGTTGGTTAGTTAGTTAAAATATGACTTCAGAGGCTATCGACCTATCTGGATTATTAAACCAGCACACTGGAAGTCTTACAAATTAAAATAAATTATCACCAAGCCAACAGGGTGGTAGGATTAAATTGCGTCCTAGGCTAGCTATTGGATCAAGTAAAATATATGATACTAATCTTTCACTTAACACATAACGCGGTTCGCTGGCATATTTTCAAGCAGAAAATGTTCCCAATAAATTTTGGAAATTTTCTTTAGTTAGCCTTAAATTCTCTGAAATTTTCTATAAACTGTGCAGTAAAGAAAACGTGTTTAGAAGGCTAACTTAGCTATTTATTTACATAATTCAACAGCTATTTTGGCTCTATTATAAATGGCTACCGTGATCCTGAGAGGGTTAAGGGGGGTCACCTGCTTTTTTTGTCTCCTTTTCTCTCTTTCTCTGGCTTGTATCCATTCGGCCCCATTCAGCCTATTGTTTTAAGACGTTTATCCCCATCCAGGTGTTGAGCATTATATGGAGAAATCCGGCTTTGCCGGAGGCATATTTCTATCGAAAAATGTACAAAATTAGGCTGCTGTCAAAAACATTATAAACAAAATATGTTGACTCGCTACCGCTCGCCAGGAGAAAATCGACACCTGGATGGGGATAACAGTCTTAAAACAGTAGGCTGAATGGGGCTGAATGGATAAAACCAGAGAAAGGGAGAACAAGAGAAAAAAAGCAGGTGACCCCCCTTAAGTAAAGAATGTATCACTAATTCATGATCGGTAAACAATCATCAGACCACAGGGACAACTCGCTAGTATGGCCAAGTAAAATAATCAAAGTAGCATCTTACATTTCAGTTACAGACCGCTATTAGTTCCAGTAAATTACCCAATCAATACAAGAGCGTTGGATATTCTTGATATCATTTGACGATTATATTTAGCTGAGGAAGAAACCTTGAGGATCGAATGGGGTACAAAGTATCCCAATTAACCCATTTACACACACATAAGCTTTGTAAGGTTAATCAAGATTTATATTATTAACCAGAAAAAATCAAGAATGCGTCAGGGTATACTGAAAGGGCTAAGTAATGTTACACTTACGATAGGTAAGGCAGCAAGATAGCTATAAGATGAGATGAACCATAATTGCTATAACACTGGATACGTAATCAATTAACAGCCAACAAGGGACGAATCTCTATTGTTCTCACGGAAGATATTCTTCATTATACGGTACAGTTACGTTCTATATTAGGTATCATCATCATACCGGCTTAAAGCCGATATCACACAAGATCTTTTATAGTCAACATTCGATGATCAAAAATTTTCTGGCAACATTTCTGGAATAGTTTTCACTGGTAGACTGCTGGTAGATGAACGCACTGTTGAACGTAAGAACACAAGAAAACGGGAGTCTGCAGAGAGCCGATTGGCCCACACACGGCAGATCCCTTTCACACCCAACCCATCTCGAACAGTGGGATATATGACACCTTGTGTGATCATTACTTTCCCAACTATTGTATGTCTTTCTACTCAACAGACAAAGTAATGGCTCTAGCAGTGACGAGGTGCTGTGGATTCGCAAGGAACCCACTGGCTTCCTCTGGGTGTACACTGGGGTTGACATTCCTCTAGACTCCACCAAGGTAATAGTTACACTGATACATTTTTTGGTAGGCTATTATTGTCTTTTAGGTCAAAGTTTTAAGTTGTCAATTTTATCGACCAAACTAGATTAGCCTCATTGTATTCTATACCCTGATCCAAATAAGTAGGACAACCTCTCTTAAACATTAACCTCTATAACTCATAAACGACTAGAGTAATCGAGGAGAGGTCAGCCAGAGAATAGGTGTGGACATTTACAGCCCATTTGTTCCAGCCTATTTTGAGTTACAGAGGTTAGGATTCACAATTCCTGGACTACCTACTTGGAACAGGGTATACCTGTTAATGTGTTGCATTCATGCGGGAGATGCGTAAGTAATAAGCGATATGTAAAAACTAGCTTGTAGGCAGGTGTAGGATTTGGTAATACTGTGATTCCGATATGGCAACTATGTACGGCAAGCCCTTGATACTTAAATACTTTAATGAGCTGACATTCTCGATTGCCTTATCATTCAACCTCACCTCACACTCTGTAACTGCTTCCCTCTCAAAGACCATAACCTTAAAAAACACCATCATATTTAAGGCCTCATAGGTACCAGTATTTGTTAGTGACCTGATGAAGCTATCTGCGAAACGTCAATAAAGTATTCTTCCTCAGATGGTGTTTTTTAATCGTTTTGTTTACTTTTCAAGTACCCTCACCATAATCTTACTCTTCACCGCATTGACTTTCAGGTTCCATTTCTCACACATAGTTCCAAGCATAAGAAAAATAATAGTTGTTTTATTTTATTTTGTCTCTTCAGGTATCGTTTGTTGGACTCACCGGGACGAACAATGAAGGTGTGCTGGGTATTGATGACCTGGTGGTGTTGTCCAGCTCCTGTGATCACGTCTCTCCCACCTCACTGCCAGGCATCCAAGGTCGGACTTTTGACTTATTTTTACCATTTACACATTGCCTCACTATATTTTAGTTGCAGTATTTATTTTGGGTTTAGTCATACAAAGCTGATTCTAGTACGGTTATACTACTGGTATATTAATCATGGAGTTTTATATATATATATATTTTTCTCTCTCATCATTCTTGTATTTATATAATAATATATAAATACAATATAAAATATAAATAATAATTTATCTCCATGGTTCATTACTGATATATTTCTCAAATATTCATGGATTCTTTACTATTTTTGTTTTCATCATTCTTGTATGCAATGATATAAAATAATTTATCTCCAGAGTGCATTACTGGTATAATCAACAAGTATTCATGGACTGTTTTTTTTTTTTTTTCATAATTCTTGTGTGTACTAATGAATAATAAAATATCTCCAGGGTGCACTTTTGAGGAGAGTGAGTGTGGGTTCTGGACAGAGCCTGGGTTGAGTGACTGGCGCCGTCTCTTCCCCCACGATGAGGACTCCAACGCGGCACCTCACCTGGGGGCAGACCACACCTACCAAACTGAATATGGTCCGTCTATTGTTTCAAACTTAATTGCTACTGTACTGGTTCTTTGCTGGCCATATCTGTTTGACTTGAGCCGCTTGACTTTGTTGTTTTTTATGAGAAAGTAGAGCAGGCCTTTGTGCTTCATGAACTCGGTATAAGCCATAGTATCTTGAGAGCATTTGTGGCAATAGCTCCGACTTACAATTACTCTCTCAGGACACTACATGGAGGCTGCGCTACTACCCAACGACCATGAGGGTATTGTGGGTCGTCTGATAACACCCCCCACGACTCAGCCCGCGGATACAGCCATGTGTGTATCCTTCTGGTACGTCCACGCCGGAGCCACCAACAGAGACAGTCTCAGGGTGTTCGTCAATGTGTCCGGAGAGCTGGGTCACCCACTATGGCAGGAGAAAGGTTAGTTCAAGATTATGTATGTTATGTTAATTGAATCATATATATATTTCTACATTTTTTTATAGATGTGTACTCTTTGTTCTGTTGTTCGAGGCGCTATCTTGCAAAATACAGGATGGGTTACTTTGGGAACTGTTATACTGTCTGCTGAAATTCTAGTGTCATCATTTAGAAAATGTAAAGTCTACAAACTCCCGAAGTTTCAGAATAAAATTTAACAAAACGAAGG
The DNA here is from genome assembly GCA_032716605.1 of Paralithodes platypus. Taxonomy (NCBI): domain Eukaryota; kingdom Metazoa; phylum Arthropoda; class Malacostraca; order Decapoda; family Lithodidae; genus Paralithodes; species Paralithodes platypus. Next base: position 4,852,578 of record CM064574.1, on the reverse strand, counting down.
TAGGTAGCGTGCTGAATAGTGGAAGTGGAGGAAAGCGGCAAATGGCTATACAGTATGCATTGCGTAAGGTGCTTGTAAATAGCACATTCTTTTGTACTACATGTGATGACTTAGTTTTTAGAATTGTGTATGCATGATAATACTATGCTCAATTTAACATTTTAGTATCGACATTGGTTATCCTTCCAGCGAGCTACGTAGACAAGTGGCTGTCAGCGTCCGTGCCGATCCCGGGAGGCGGTGGTCGGAAGTTCTCTGTGGTGTGGGAGGCCTGGCAGGGGGTGAGACAAGACTACTCTTTCATGGCCATAGATGACTACACCATTACATTAGAGTCTTGTCATACACTAGGTAAGGACATAATTATATACAATAAGGGGGGTGACCTGTTTTTTCTCTCCTTTTCTCTCTTATTTTGGTTGTATCCATTCGGCCCCATTCAGCCTACTGTTTTAAGACGTTTATCCCCATCCAGGTGTCGATTTCTTCCTGGCGAGAGATAGCGAGTCAGCATTGTATGGAGAAATCCGGCTTCGCCGGTGAAATTTTTCTATCAAACAGTGTAAAAATTTAGCCTGCTCTCAAAATATTTGTTTTAAATAAGCTGGCTCGCTCTCGCTATTCTCCATATAGTGCTCATATAAAACTCATCATCTGGATGGGGATAAACGTCTTAAAACAGTAGGCTGAATGGGGACGAATGGATGCAAGTCAGAGAAAGAGAGAAAAGTAGATAACAAAAAAAGCAGGTAACCTCCCTCAACCCTCTCAGGCTCATGGTAGCCATTTATAATATAGCCAAAATATCTATTGAATTCTGTAAATAAATAGCTAAGTTAGCCTTCTAAAAACGTTTTCTCTACTGCACGGTTTATAGAAAATTTCAGGAAATTTAAGGCTGACTAAAGAAAATTTCCAAAATTTCCTGGGAACATTTTCAGCTTGAAAATATGCGAAAAAATCGACACCTGGATGGGGATAAACATCTTAAAACAGTAGGCTGAATGGGGTCGAATGGATACAACCCAAAGAGAGACAACTATACCATAACACTCCAGTCTTGTCATTTGATAAGGGCACACACACATACAGCCAAAGACATTTTTACATTATACACCCTGTGAATGTAGTGAATGAATTACTTTTTTTTTCACAGGATATTATGTAAGGAAATAAAAGATACAAATTTTTTTTAAATCACTGTTTAAACTTTGCATATATAATGACTAAAAAAAATGGATACGGTTTTGGTTTAACACCCTGGTATTGCTGCGTCTCAGGTTCGTGTGAGTTCGACAGTGAGACGTGTGGTTGGCAGAACGTGGTGGCAAGGGACAACCGCACCGATGAGTCTGACTGGATCCTGGGTACCGGGAAGGATGTCATGAATCTTGACGGACCTGACGCGGACCACACTGGAGACCCCGAAGGTAGGTGGTGTGTGGCGGCTACAGACATATATAGTTTTGAGTTAGATTTTATCGTAGTTTCAGATATAGCAACATCACACAGGCTCTGTGTACTCAGTTTATCCATTAATTTGTGTATCTACCTATTTATCTCTCTCTATATCTCCATATCTTTCTACCACAACGTCAACCCCTCAATAAATCCCACTGGGTCCTGGGCACCGGCAGGGATGTCATGAATCTTGACGAACCTATCACAGACTCCAATGGTGACCTTTGAGTCCACAACCAGGAAATACTGCATGTACTCTTATAGATGTGCCCCACCAATGTGTTGCAAGTATTGTGATTAGTGGCTTAAAATGAGGTCCATATATTTATTGACCTCATTTCTTAGCTTACACAACACCTGTAAACCATAACTATCTCAACTGATCAATATAACTTAATTAATATTCTAATAATTCCTTTAGATTTGATATGAACAGGTATATAATGAAGTGTTACTATTGTGTTAAGGTATGTTCCTGTACGCCGACAACACCTTTGAAGTGACGGGGCTGGCACTGCTGGAGAGTCAGTTCTTTACCCCGGAACAACACAACAACCTCTGCTTCAACTTCTGGTACTATATTAAGGTTAGTGTGTGTGTTTGTTTGTGTTATTAAGGTTAGTGTTCGTGTTTGTTTGTGTTTCTCTTCGCACACAACAACAACACAACAAAAAGGAACACAACCTCTGCTTTAACTTCTGGTACTATATTTATTAAGGTTAGTGTGTGTGGTTGTGTTTGTTTCTCTCCACACACACAAACAACACAACAATCTCTGCTAAATAACACGAAAACTCTTAATTAAAATTGACAAAGAAATGTAGCGAAAGGTCTGAAAATCACCAGACTAATGGGCCGAACGTCTTAAAATCTGAAAATAAATGGGGCTAACACCTTCCCGCTTCTTCAGGGTAGCGCCGAGGACTTACTATGGGTGGAGGTGCAGGCGGACGGAGGCAGTAAGAACGAAGTGTGGCGCCAGACCGCAGCCGACGGAAGTAGTGCATGGATCGAGGGACAAGTGCATATCAATTTCATCGGGGAGAGGTCTTATCAGGTACTCTTTACGGATACTATTGCAGATATTTTGAACTGTTTATGGATTTTGAATTGAATTGAATTTTTTTAATTAAAATCGATTTTTTTTTTTTAATTGAACATTTCTGAATTGATTTGAGTTCTATTTGTTTTGTTATTTATTTATTGATGAATTTATATAAACTTTTATTAGCTTATAGATGATGTTCAGATCTGTTATGGATGGTAATATTATTAGTTTTGGGGAGATAGTTTGTATTACTGTTGTGTAAAGACTTAATTATTTTCTGTATGTCCTGTATCCTTATGTTTCAAGCTAATATGATCCCCAATATTGTAGCATGTTAATTATTGTTTATTGGTTGAATTTTGTATGTTAATTATAGTGTGGCAACTGGGAATAGGCCCAATTGTTTAGCTCTTTTAAGAACATAAGAACATAAGAAAATGGGAGTCTGCAGAAAGCCGATTGGCCTAAGCAAGGCAGATCCCTGTCCCACACAACCCCAAATCAATTACAAAGCCCAATTATAGGCTCAACACTCTAATACCCTGAGGATCATCTTACCAAAACGGTTAGAGATTAACGCAGGATTATGGGGGTCTGCAGAGCGCTGATTGGCCCAACCCGGCTGATCCCCCTTCACACCCAACCCTTCTCGTCCATATGCTTATCCAATTTTATCTTAAAGCTCCCTACAGTTTTAGATCCCACTATAGCACTTGGTAGTCCATTCCACCCATCTACAACTCTGTTACCAAACCAATATTTGCCTATATCTTTTCTGAAACGAAATTTATCTAATTTGAAACCATTGGTACGAGTTCTTTCGCTATCACTGAGCTTTAGTACATTTGTCATGTCCCCTTTGTTAATCCCACTAACCCACTTGAACACCTCTATCATATCCCCTCTAACTCTGCGTCTCTCTAACGAATGTAAACCTAATTTCTTCAACCTTTCTTCATACGGAAGATTTCTAATATTATGGATCATTTTTGTCATTCTACGCTGTACTCTCTCCAATGAATCTATGTCCATTCTGTAATAAGGACACCAAAATTGGACAGCATAATCCATATGGGGTCTCACTAATGACAAGTAAAGTTTTAAGATAACATCAGCAGTTCTGTTACTCACACTCCTAGAGATGAACCCGAGAATCCTGTTTGCCTTATTACGAACGCCTATACACTGTTTTCTAGGCTTCAAATCATTGCTAACAAACACACCTAGATCTTTCTCGCAGTCTGAATTTTCTAATTCTAAATTAGCTAGTTTATATTTAACATTTGTTTGCATCATCCCTATCTTTAATACCTTGCATTTGTCAATGTTAAACTTCATCTGCCAATTTACTGACCATTCATGTAAGGTATCTAGATCCCTTTGGAGGCACTCTATATCGCTATCTGAATCAATTGATCTCCCCATTTTAGTATCGTCTGCGAATTTACTTATCCTACTAGTTATACCTAAATCTAGGTCATTTATGTATATAAGAAACAACAGGGGACCTAATACCGATCCCTGGGGGACACCACTTTTGACTGCTCCCCACTCTGACTTGGTACCATTTATGCTGACTCTCTGTTTCCTACCAATTAGCCATGACCTAATCCATCCCAACAACGCCCCACCTATTCCATGTGCCTCAACCTTTCTCATCAATCTCTCATGAGGGACTCTGTCGAAAGCTTTACTGAAATCTAAATATATAATATCGTATGACTTGTCATTATCTACTGCTTCATATACCTCTGAGAAAAAACTAAGCAAATTAGTAAGGCAAGAACGTCCCTGTGTGAATCCATGCTGAGAAGAATTGATTAAGTTAAATGTTTCTAAGTGGTTTCTCATTTTCCTAGCAATAATTGACTCTAGTAGCTTTCCTATGATTGAAGTGAGACTAATGGGACGGTAATTGGATGCTATTGATTTATCACCTTTTTTGAAAATCGGAACTACATTTGCAAGCTTCCAAGCTTCTGGAACTATACCTGTTTCTAATGAATTGTTAAAAAGAAATGTTAATGGGTAACTTAACTCATCTCTGCATTCTTTTAATACTCTGGCATATACCTCATCGGGACCAGGCGATTTCTGAGGTTTCAGTCTGTCAATTTCCTTAAGCACATCATTTCTACTTATAGTAACCGTACTTAACCTATTTTCTATACTATCTCTATATACCTTACGGACTTCTGGAATCTGTGCCAAATTTTCATTAGTGAAAACGGATAGAAACTGACTATTTAATGTACTGCACATTTCTAAATCATTTTCTGTCATTTCTCCTATCGAAGTTTTAAGGGGGCCTATTTTATCTCTAACTTTAGATTTATATAGCTGGTAAAAAGCCTTAGGGTTATTTTTTGAGTCATTGGCTATCCTGATTTCATAATTTCTTTTGTCTGTCCTTATACATTTTTTAACCTCTCTTGATAGATTCTGATAGTAAGCAAGTAGGTGAATTTCGCCTTTCTTTATTTTTCGATATATTCCTCTCTTTTTTCCTAGAAGGTCTAATAGTCTATTATTCATCCATTTGGGTTGGTTCTGTGTTGATCTAAATTTTCTTTTGGGGATATATTTATTTTGCGCATTGTGGAGTGAAGAAATAAAATTATTATATGTAGCTGTCAAATTATCCTGAGTTAAGACAGGTATCTGAGAGAGAGTATGTTCATTAGCGCACCTGGGTCCACTTAATAGTTTAACCATAGGATCGACTCTTAAGCTCCAATACGCGTTTCTGTTCTGTTACTGGCTACTAATAGACGATTTTATTCAGATTAGTAACGGTATATGGAAGTCAAAGGGTTGATTGAGATAGAATATACCCTTTTAATACCCGCAGATACTTCCTAAGCTGCATAAAATCGTCTAATGATAGCCAAAATAAACTGCTAAAACACGTCAGAGCTTCAAAGGGTTAATAACCTGACATTCCAGGTGTTTATCGGAGGGATGCGGACGTCAGAGTTTGCTGCTATAGCCATTGATGACTTTGGCTTCACTCAGTTCTCTGGTGAATGTCCTACCAAGCCATTCACAGGATCTACCTCAGCACCCCCGACCACCACTGCACCCCCCAACCCTTCTGTGAGTACCTCTGTGTGTGTGTGTGTGTGTGTGTTTGTGTGTGTGTGTGTGTGTGTATGTGTGTGTCCTACTAAACCACTCACAGGATCTACCACAGCACCCCCAACTACCACTCCACCCCCCCCCAACCCTTCTGTGAGTACCTGTGTGTGTATGTGTGTATGTGTGTGCGTGTGTGTGTGTGTGTGTATGTGTGTGTGTGTGTGTGTGTTCTACCAAAACCACTCACAGGATCTACCACAGCACTCCCGACTACCACTGCCCCCTAACCCTTCTGTGAATACTTGTGTGTGTGTGTATGTGTGTGTGTGTGTGTGTGTGTGTGTGTATCACCACCACCCTTTCTTTTACCATAATGCACAACCTAATACTGTACCTTAGAATACTGGGTAACCGATTGTCTGTACATACATACGTACATACAATGGTTTAACCCATTCAGTACCAGGGACGTCCTTATTATTATATTCTGGCAAATATTAAACGATATTATTCAGCTTAGGAAGGACCTTTAGCAATTATAAGGCTTCAAACTATCTCAACCAACCCCTTTAACTACCACAGATCCTTCCTAAGCTGCATAACATCGTCTAAATATAGCCAGAATAAGATATAACACACGTCGCTGGTACTTAAAGGGTTAACGGGGCTGCTCGGCCAGGCAGCCTAGGGAACGACTACTACGTAATTTAAGCCGGTATCACACGAGAGCTTTTATAGTCAACATTCGATGGTCAACATTTTTCTGGCAACATATCTGGAATATATTGCACTGGTATCGGAAACTAGACTGCTGATAGATTAATTTAGGTTACCGAAATAGTTTAAATGTTTACCTCATAAGCTGCCAGACCAGTGTTGAGGGAAAAAGCGCTCATGTGATACCGGCTTTACCCTTACATACAATACATTGTAATGGTTCAGACGGGATTGCCTTTTAGCAGTTGGACTGTAATACAATCATATAATGTAACAGTGACTGAATGAATCATTGTCAGTTGCTTTATGAAATTTTTCTTTTTTGCAGTCTGTATAATGCAATGTAACTATGACTGAATTTATTATTGTCAGTTCTTTTGATAAGTTATTTTGTCTTTATATTGTGCATTCCTATTTTGGTTTGTTTGTTTGTCAACTTTTACATATTATTTGTTCTTGTTTGCAGTCTGTGTCGTGCAACTTTACCGATGGACCTTGTGGCTGGCAGAATGTTGACAACCAGTATTGCCAGTGGGCCTACGATGGTGAGACAATTGTATTCAGTTTAAAAAGGGCCTCCAGCAATCAAAGGGTTTCGAACTACCTCAATTAACCCTTTCTATTACCTCAGATCGTTCTTAAGCTGCACAAAATCGTCTAAATATAGCAAGAATTAAAATAAATGGACGTCGTGGGGTATTTGCCGGAGTATATACATAAATACATACACATTAATTATCGTAATACTTCCCTATTTTCTCAGTAGTTCAGTAGAGTAATTCAATAATATCTACTTCAATAATTTACTCTTCTATTTTTTCTAACACAGCGCCCAACCAGGAGATGTACTTTGATATTCTGGGTGGGGATCCTCCGGGGTACTTCCAGGCAGAGTTGATTAGCCCCAAGTTTGGTCTGACGGAGGAGGCTGGAGCGGCCTGTCTCACACTCACTTGGTTCTTCCGGTCAGAGACAGAGGCACACTTCTCTGTCATCACTAAAAGGTTGGTTGGTTTGTATTGTGTACATCAGTTTAATAATATTTTAGTACAGTAGGGTAAAAAAAAAAAAAAAAAAAATGGGGATTGGGCCTGAGCATATACAATTATACATACATCGTACATAGGGTAAAACGGGTAAAATAATTTTTTTTTTTTTTTTATTAACCCTTTCACGCACATATGACGCAGAGGTGCCAGTAACTAAACTAAAGGTTGTTTTTTACATTTTTGTTTTATTAAGGTGACAGTTACAAAGTGGTGTACAATCTATCTTATTCTAGTTACATTGTAGTTTATCTTATTGTACCAGTACCTCCTTACAATCAACCTACTGTAGTTGTTCCCCAATTCGTCCCTCCGCCACGACCATTTCAAAGTCCAAGTCTCTCACTCTTGTCCTCTGTAGCGGGGAGGACCTTGTACCCCTGAGACATAGGAGTGCAGACCTGAGAAGAGAGAAAGAGAGCCGGCATCTCATCCAAGTTATGACTTGGCTTCTATGCTGGCGCTTTTTCTCCGATATTTGTTCAGCTAATCTGGCATAGAAGACACTTGCAGAAGGTCCCATACCTCCCGACGATGAGAAGACCAGAGGAGTAAAGCTTCCTTGATCCCTGTTCAAAATTCTTTCTTCATAAGCGCGTTTTTTCTCACTTTCGTTTCTCAAGTATGCAGCCTTGTGTCCTCGCTCACGATATGTTTGTGCTCTTGGGTTGAAGATTCTGATGTCGAAAAAAGCCCGTTGTCACCTCGAGCACTTACGTCCACTCTTGCTTTATTTGAAGTATTTGCAGTATTGTGGGCCAAGCGCTGTCCGTCCATAGGCAGAAGTTCCGGTTCGATTCTGACATCATGGCACACCTCGTCCAGCATTTGTGCAGTGATGTCTCGTACTTCATCATGCCGGATACAGATGAATCCTCCTTTCTTACAGGTCATACAGTGGTCTGGGTTGTTTATTTCACCGCATGCACATTTCAGCGGCAGGTTCGAAACTGGCCACCCATACCTCAAGGCTACGGCATCATTGAATTCTTGTTTATTTAAGCTGAAGCCTTTCTCCTTTATTGGTAATGATGTGAGCCAATTTGAAGCCCCCGTGTCTTGTGCCATCTCAACTCTCATTTTCAGTTCTTCCCTACATCTGGTCTTAATTTGTTCTAGGCTATGTTTCTGTCTCTCTTCTCTGCTCTTTGTAATTTCCTGTCTTGCATTTCGTTGTTCCTCTAATAAAATGTCTTGCAGCCACCCCCAAGAAAACAAATAAAATAAAATAGAATAAAATAGAAAATAAAAATAAAAATGGGAAACAATGGGGATTGGGCCTGAGCATATAGATAGATAGATAGATAGATAGATGGATAGATAGATAGACAAATAAAAATCGGTAGATGTCCTTCCTAAGCTGAATCAAACCGTCCGTCCACAGCGACATAGGCCACGATCTGGACTTCCTGCTGATCAACGAAGCTGGAACGGGCGGCGAGTGGCGGACGACCCACATGGCCATCACCAACAAGAACGTCAGGCGGCTCTCCATCACGGCGGACATCGTGATGGATCTTGTCTGGAGGGGGGAGGTGGCATTCAACTACATCCTCCTCACTGACAAGCCGTGCGATGAAGGTGACATTTTATAAATATTTTCTAAATGTAATGTAATATGTGTTTCATCTTATTGAAAGAGTTACAGAACATTATTGTAAATTATATTGTTTATCTTGAGTAAAGGCTATTGTTTTTAGCATTGCGACTACTTTCATTCTTAACCCTCTCCGTCATATATGACGCAATCGCGTCATATGGCGGCTTACCCAAAAGTATCATATGACGCGATCGCGTCATATGAACTTAATGAATTAGCTCAATAATAAGTTTATATAAGATTTGCGTCATATTGAGCTCAGTAAGTTAGCTAAGTTAGATCATAATATGTCGGTTGGTGGCAACCCCAAATTCTTCCGATTTCTAACGGTCCCTCAGTGTGAGAAAGAGTGTTGTGGGGGAAATACCGGGCACTCGGGCAACCCCTAACTTACGGAACTAAATATGACGGAGAGAGTTAATTAAGCTGAGTATAATCATATGACTACCCAAATTAGTTTAGTTATCCCTAACCCCAAACCAGGTGAGTAACTAAAGTATCCCCTCAGGTGTGGTGGGCGGGTCTCTGTGGTGTGACTTCGAGACCCCGGACCTGTGTGGCTTCCAAACCTCTATGCCGGGTGATACAACCGTGTGGACCCTGGGCAACAGTGTACCCCCACTGGATCATACCTTAGCTTCACATTCAGGTATGTATATATAGTAAAGTTGTTGATAGTGGTTACTTTTCTGTCTACTTACTAATTTCTTTACATATTTCGCCTATAAGTTTCCTCGCTAGATCTTCATCAAACTGAAAATTACACCCCCTAGACGCCCTTTCAAGATAAATGTGTACATTTTTCGGTAGAAAAATGTCCCGGCCGAAGGCCAGTTCCTCTTAAAATCACAGGCTTGGCAGGAAAAATCTAACACGTAAATGGCACGAAAGGTCTTAATATTGACAACAAAATGGGGTTAAAGGTTTTAAAATCGCCAAACTAATGAACCGAACGTTAAAGTATAAAAACCAATGGGGCTAAACATAAGGGAGAAGTGGGGCCTGAAAAAAACAGGTATGATTTTGTTGGTGAAATAGAGGTATATTATTATGTTGGTTTTTGTTTGTTTCAGGTCACTCTATGTTTGTGGATGTGGCCTCGGTGGGGAAGGGTAAAGTGGCCCACCTGGTCACCCCCAACATCACCCCCGAGGACCCCAACTTCTGTGTCACCTTCTGGTTCTTCATGCACGGCAACGATGTGGCTACACTATCGGTAGGTCACACACCCTTATACTTCCAATCTCTCTCTCTCTCTCTCTCTCTCTCTCTCTCTCTCTCTCTCTCTCTCTCTCTCTTGTTTGCACACCCATACAAATGAGGCAGATCCCTTACACATGCAAACAAGATGTGTTACTTTCTGGTTCTTCAAGCACGGCAAAGATGTGGCCACACTATCGGTAGGTCACACTCAGAACAGATGGGTACAGTAAGACGTCTCTCATGTAGGATAATCGTGAATAAATTATACTTGAAATTGCATAATCTTTGGAAATATGAGATAAGATTCAAGGTGTGGTTACTAGTTGCAAAGATGGGGAGGTAGTGATTGTGGGAGGGGACTTGATTGACAGGGATGTTGGGGGATATACTGGCGGATATGAGGGTGTGCATGGGAGACGGGTACAACCATAGGAACCTGGAAAGTGAGTACATACTGGAGCCACATACTGTGTTGCCACAGGGATGGTGGTATGCAACACAATGTTCAGAAAGAGGAAGAGCCATCTGATAACTTTTGAATCAGGTGGCTCCAGTAGCCAGATAGGCAACTTCACAGCAAAGCTGACAGGAAATTGATCAGGGACACCAAGATCATACCAAGTGAGAATGCGCATAGGCAGCGGTTCGGAGAGTAAGAAAGTATTTTTTTTGTCAAAAAGGAAAGCATGGTGGCTTCAGAAAGAGGAGTATAGAGACAGATATTACAATTAAATGATGGAAAATGAAGTAAGTGTGGATGTTAGGCCTGTTGACATTGATGGCCTATGGAACCTTATAGAACGTAGCCTCGAACTCCGATAAGCTCTTTGTAACTTGAATGGTCGTCAGATGATAGCTAATTAAGATAGGTTTTGAGTCTTGACTAAAAGGATTAAATATTCTGTAGGGCTTATTGTTAGTCATCATATACTTGTCCTTTTAACATGTTTGATTTATATTTCCTAACATGTTAATGCTGAAATTACATCCTTTCATTGTATTGCACAACTAATGACTTCGCCCATTTTGCTGGTACAAATAAACAATCAATCTAATAAATATATATAATAATAGCTTTGGTGTATGATTGGTGGTGCAGGTATATGAAGATAGTAATATTTTGGGTATATATTTGTGTTTTGCTAAAGCGTCATTTCCACATAGTGATTTTGATCAATTCTTGTGTCTATATATAGTGTCGTCCATGTTATGGTGTGTATGTTTAGCAAGTTTTACTTTATAATTTGGTGGTACAAATGGATAAAAAACACTAATAGCGTTTAAGTGTACTGTTGTTATTGTTCTTGCTGTTGTTGTTGTCATATTGTTATTGTTGTTATTGTTATTGTATTTGTGTTATTCTGTTATTGCAGGTTTACTACATACAGAAGAGCATGCCAAGTGGTGCTGTCTGGACTCAGCACCAATCCTTCACAACTCAGTGGTGGGGTGCCTCTTTCTCATCTGCCCTACAAGACCCACACGATAATTTCACCGTTAGTAACTTGACCATTTGTGTATCATTTGGAGTAGTAGAAATGTTGGAGTATCATTTGGAGTAGTAGAAGTTTTGGAGTAGTAGAAGTGTTGGAGTATCATTTGGAGTAGTAGAAGTATTGGAGTATCATTTGGAGTAGTAGCTGTGTTTTGAGTATCATTTGGAGAATAACGTCAGTCATCATCAGATACTTAGTTTTCCCCAGCCCAGTCACAAAAAATATAAATATTTCGAGGGTTAGCAGGTTAAATTATGTCAAGTGCAATATTTGTGATGATAATTAAGACTAATTTATTAATGCAGCATCTCCTTCTTCTAGGTTGTATTTGAGGCACTGACTGGTGAGGATACTTGGGGCACGATAGCTGTGGATGACGTTAGTGTCTCGCCCTATGCCTGCCCTGAACCGGTGACTTGTTCCTTCGATAGTGGGCTCTGTCTGTGGGTCTCCAGTCCTGAGTTTGAGGTGAAGTGGGAGGCGGTCGACTCTGTGGGCAACCTACACGACCATACCAGCGGTTAGTTCACTATTGCACTCTATTTTTTCCCCGGCTAATGATAAATTGAACCCCTTAGCAACTTTAGGTAGTGCCAGCAAACTTGACAATAATCTTGACCCCTTAACTTCTTATAACTCAAAATGAATGAAAGCAATCGGGCTGACGTTTCTATTATTTAGGAAGAGTCCACCAGGAAATAGGTGTGAACATTTACAGCCCATTTGTTCTAGGCCCTTTTGAGTTACAGAGATTGGTACTACCTATAATATCCAAGAGTTAGAAGGCATAGCTCATGAAATATCCCATCCCATTTTATCACTGACTAAAGCATGTTCAAGCATCATCGATACTGCACAGTTGTCTTGGTTTGCCATACATTTTGATCTAAATAGTAAACAAAGCCATGTAAGATATTTTAAGCTTAGACAGTTGATGGCAAGCCCTGTCGCCTCTCTCTATGGTAGTGGTAGACCGTGGGTTTCGAATAAATTTTGACATTGCATTAATCCAGCTTACCCTGACATATTTCGTACATATGTTGTTTTGTCTTATTATGTTCTTGTATATGACTTGAAATAACTATTGTAACTACCATACATCAGCGACAAAAGCTTAGCAATATGGAGAATGAAAATCTTGAAAGTAATAATTACCTCACAGAAACTGGTCATTTTATGACTCTATCAACTGGTCCACCTAACCCCCCGGATGTCTCTGGTGTCCTGTACTCCGAACCCTTCCATCTCTACGACGACGCATGCTTCTCTTTCTGGTAAGCGGCAGCATAAATCATGTTTTTGAGCGCACTTCTGTCTCTACTCCGATGCATGCTTCTCCTTCTGGTAAACAGTAGCGCATCACCAGTGTTTCAATCATGTTTCTATATTGTCTATCCCAGAAAGGGCGCAAATCACGTCCTGTGCGTGAAAGACTTAAGCAAACAATATATAAAGCGAAAGATATGGTTTAAAAAATATCTATAAATGAACTGTGACACTGGGCCAGCTTATGATAGAGTACCCCCTCAACTTCAGGTACAGCATGTTGGGCAGTAACATCGGCGCCCTACAGATCAAATACCTGCGCACCACCAACCTGCTGGAGACGCTACTGTGGGAGCTGAAGGGACCCCAGACTACCGAGTATGAGTGGAAGTTTGCCAGTCTACCCTTGTCCGCTACTAATGGTGTGGTAAGTTAAGGGGACATTGTAGTATGCATTTGTTTGTTTTTTATCATTACCGGTACATATATTTGTTTTAGTTTCCTCCCTAGATCTCCATCAAGCTTAAAATTACACCCCCTAGACGGTAGACCCCCTTTCAAGATAAATTTTTCGGCATCAAAATTACAAGGAGGGTCTTGGGCAGGTGTTTTTAAAGCTTGATGGAGATCTAGCAAGAAAACTAATAACATAATAAAAAATACACAAATGAGCAAATATAAAAACAAGCCATCTCCCCTTACCCCCAGATGTCAATAACGGGCATAACGGCAACAATTGAGGAGACTGGCACTGGTACTCTGGCTGTGGATGACGTGGAGCTGAGGACTGGCCAAACCTGTGCCTACGAGCCCCCCGAGGCAGAGGTAGGGTCGCCGCCCCCCACCTCCACCACCCCCATCCCCACACCCACGCCTGGCTTCGGGTTCTCCTGCGACTTTGAAGATTCTCAGGATATTTTTTGTGGCTGGCACGATATATCACCGGAAGAGTTCAAGTGGATTATTGTCAAGGTTAGGATTTATTTCTTTATAGTTTTGTTTTTCATTTATGTTTTATATATTTCATAATATTGTTTACCTAAATCTTCAATGCTCTATATCCACATAGTGATTTTGATAAGTTCCTTTGTCTTTATATTGTGCGTTCCTGTTTTGGTTTGTTTGTTTAGCAAGCTTTACAATAATTATAATAATATGGTATTGTTTAGGGTTCCGTGGGCATGTCTGGTGTGGGCCCTGTTGGAGATCACACGTCCGGGTCAGGCTTCTACACCACCGTCTCCAGGGATCCATCTATCCAGGATGACGCAGAGTTTGTGTCCACCCTACAGAGCCCTCAAGTCAGGCAGGAGGACGTGAGGTGCTTCGTGTTCTGGTACTTCATGTGGGGAGACCTTAACACTCTCAAGGTAAATGCTCCACCGTTATTTGCACAGGAGTCAAACTCTGAAATGTTATGAATCGTAACCATCTGAGGGGGGGGGGGGGATTTTTTAACTAACCTAGCATTTTGTTTAAGCTGTTGTTGTAGTTCACTAGACTGTCTGGCCGAACAGTCCCGAGTGCGGTTGACAGAAGCCGCTTCAGATGCTCGGTCCCCCAAAGGGGCCAGGGTGAGATGAGATCTATCTCTGAGAGGGCAGCGGAGGAGATCATCAGCCCACGGGCTTGCACCCCTGGGCCAATGTCACCACCATCCGCAGCCCCATTGCAGCGCCACCCAATCGGGCGATCTTGCCAACACCTACTGTAGAAGGAAAAGTAGTACAGAAAAAGAGACAAACAGGAACGGCTAAGGTAGAGTAGAGGATGCCAAACCTCACTCTGTATAATTTTGCTTAAGTTCCAGTGATAAGTGGTGGGTGATACATATGAAGGTACCAGTTCTGTACATAGGCTACAGCTCTCCTAATGTTACCCTGCTTCCGGAAGCTATTCTCAAGGATGTTAATTATAATTTGTTTGCTCTTTCTTTCTTCTTTTTATCTTGTTGCTCTTTTAATAAACCTATATATTATATACTTTCTTTATTAATCTACTTTATTAACCCTTAATTAGCGGCGAGCAACATAAGTCGAGTTAAATAAAGCTGGACTATGTGGCGGCGCTCGACATAACTCGAGTGGCAATTTCAGCACGTAATGTGGCTGAGAGAGAGAGACAAGTGGTGGCAGGAGACTAGCGAGCGTATGACTGCTCCAGACCACCGCGGCGAACCTACTGACACAAATCTCAGCTCCCTCCTCCCTCTCTCACTCGCTACATACTCAATTATGTACTGAAAGTACCGAATTACCTGCTTTTTGCACTCGCGTTGCATGGTTATTGCAAGAAAACTATCCATCATACAAGGATCGTTATGGTGTCATTCGAAAGCTCTGTTTATGCCCTTTCAGGGATAGGTACTTGTTTTACGTTCTGGGTCTTATTTAGGCATGAAAATGATCACGTAAACAGCCCTATTTTGGCTAAAAACACCCCGCTGTGCGGTACACATAAATAAACCGCATAGGCCGCTCGTAAGGTGTTAATCTACTATGCCTTTGTTGCCCCAGGTGAAGGTGAACGATGTAGATGAGTGGTTACGTAGTGGTAGCCAGGGTAACCGGTGGGTGGTGGGCAAGATGGCTGTACCTGACACCTCCCCTAACGTTACCTTGGTGCTGCAAGCCACACTCAAGGCCGAACATGAGGACTCCTACGTCGCCATTGATGACTTGTTCTACTATGGTGACGCCTGTGAGAGCGTCGATGTGAGTACAGTATTTGTATCTGGATTAGCTCCTTTATTATATTTCAGAGTTCATGATCTGGGGCTGTGAATTTGCATCTAATGTTTCTGTGTTTGTTGTGTCTCTGAGGCCAACTTCTTACGAATCTGTACATAAGAGCTGTGTGTGATTAGCTTACTTAAGAATGTTAACTTATTCCGACAGAGAGGTCAGAGGAAATACAGTTTAATATTATAAGATAAATCTATGTTATCGTACATTACAGCCATTTACATTTATAAATGTGTAAAACATTTACGTGCCACACTCTCAGTGTTTCAGTTACTTGCATGTTTTAAAGGGGTATTTCATAATGTATTACACTCCAATGACCCCAATGATAATATTAGTGAGGCTTTTGGTTATCAAACATAATGAAAACTGGACACAATATACACAGATAAAGGATTATAATAGGCACCCCAAATCTGCCGGTCAAAATACCTGCATAGTTACCTAAAGGGTGGTGCAGCTAATACATAATTTTATCATAGTTACCCTACATACAGTTTCTTTCAACCCTATTGTATTCCTATTCTCTTATCAACTAGCTTGGTCAATCAATAGATGGCGTGCATGTAATACTTTCGCAATTATAGTGTGGAGTTGACTATTCTCTTTCTATTCTATATACTCAGGTCCAACCCCACTTTTCACTCCGTATATTCTTTCCTCCGTGAGCAGGTTGGAGAGAAGGTTGGTCGCCAGTGTGACTTCGAGGAGGTGGACATGTGCGGGTGGAGGAACGTGGTGGACCAGGATAATGCTGACTGGGTTCGCATCAACGGCTCGCAGGGAGGTACGGAACCATACTTGACTTGGGGTTATTAATGAGCTTGCTTTTTAAGTGCTAGGATTTATGGCATATATATATATATATATGTGGTAGATTGAAATTGAATGGCAAATAAAGGACAATATAAGTATAGAATGGTTCTCACTTTTCAGCGGGCAGCGTAGATCATTCGTACAACACCGAGATGGGTCACTACATGCAGGTAACCTCCCGCAAACACGGTGTAGGGGCCCATACCACGGCTCTACTACAGTCACCCCTCTACGTCGCCATGCCCACCGGACGGTACTGCTTCCAACTCTACTACAAGCGCTTCGGGGGGGAATATACGGGATCCTTGTCTGTCATGGTGAGAGGTTTTTATATTATCTTGACACTGGGAATTAAATATATGCATGTTTCAGATGGTCAGAGTATAAAGTGAATGAAATAGTGAATGCATAATTTGATTGATGAATGAACACCTGGTAATATTATACCGGTAGCTATTAGTTAGATAATACTATATTGTATATATATACTGTATATATATATATATAATTATATATATACAGTATATACAGTATATATATATATATCTATCTATCTATCTATCTATATGTTCAGGCCCAATCCCCATTTTTGGGGTATATATATATATATATATATATATATACAGTATATATATAGGCTACTGTTTTATATATATATATATATATATATATATATATATATATATATATATATATATATATATATATATATATATATATATATATATATATAATTATATTTATATTTATATATATGTATATAATTATATATAAGAGGAATTTAGCTATTATGTGAATGTATTGTATAGTCTTGATAGCCTAATGCTTATTGTGCGGAATTTTGGTGTGAGTATCCTAGGTTCGAGTCCTTGGAGTACCACATGTATTCACTACTTTCATTGATTTCATTAGTTGGGTTTATTTGTAAAGGTGAGTTGGTGAAAACAAATATGAATAACAGTGAATAATATTATAACTTTAGGTTGAGGCAGGAGGCAGCATAAACAGTCTGGTAGAACTGAGTGATGCTGAGGGGGCCTTGGAGTGGACGCTGCTACAACAGACTTACGAACACTCGGTTAACGGGACCTCCTTCGCCTTCTTGGTGCGGGGCGACTTGGGACCCGCCTCACCTGACACCGGAGAGTCCGTCATTGTCTTCGATGATTACTCCCTCACATCCACACCTTGTCCGCTGGTAGGTAGTGTTTCTTATATCCACACGCTCCCTCACATCCACACACTCCCTCACATCCACCCAGCTACACACTACCTCACATCCACCCATCTACACACTACCTCATATCCACATTCCCTCACATCCACACCTTGTCCGCTGGTAGGTAGTGTTTCTTATATGCACACGCTCCCTCACATCCACCCAGCTACACACTACCTCACATCCACCCATCTACACACTACCTCATATCCACATTCCCTCACATCCACACCTTGTCCGCTGGTAGGTAGTGTTTCTTATATCCACACACTCCCTCACATCCACACCTTGTCCGCTGGTATGTGTACGGTATAGTCTGTATTGTTTGTTTTTTTGTTTATCAGTTGACTGATTTATCTGGTCCCCATCTTGTATACCTGGGTTCGATTCCAGCCAAGCGGACTTATTTAGTGGGTGTGGTAGTATCCTACGTCCTAGCGTGTTTCACATACTCGCACCCAGTCGGGGGACACCTCCACGACGTATACAGACTAATAGCACACATAACTAAGCCACTCCTATAGTTTCCTCTCTCACTCTCCAACACCCCTTCTCCACGCTCAACACTTCAAAAAGTAGATTCGAGGTGCCGTTGTAAAGGCTTATCCGTCAATACCTTCACTTGACCTTATATATATTACATATTATTGTGGATGCAATTGATAAGATGAGAGGGTCATAGATAACAGATATTGTATTTACTTTTGCTTTGTTATACATGAAATATTCAGTAATACAGAAACTAATTACTATATACTGTATATTGGCTGCACTGTAACTTTATCCTGTTATCCTAATATATATCCCACTGTGATTGTGTATTCAGCCTGGCTCGTGTTCGTTTGAAGACGCCCACCTGTGTATGTGGAGCGTGGAGCAATCAGCTGATCTCTCCTGGCAGCTGACTAATGGCCGACAGATCCACGACAAGGGACCCTCCACCGACCATACTACCAACTCATCAACAGGTACCAGTACCGTACTGGTGTAGATTCTTGGCTACCTACCTATGAATCTCTTCGTTAACTGTACAGTAGCCTACAATACCATCTGACTATAGATCAACCCCTAAAGGTTGGCTACCATCTGGTCTATAGTCAAATTATCGGGGGTGACATGTGGTGGTACCTAGCGGTTGCCAGGGTTACTAGGGACCATCGCCTGGCCCCACCCGAGCGGCCGAGCAGCTTCCGGTTAGTAACCCTCGAACCATTGGAGTGTTAGTACGCTTGAGCAAGCAATGCAGATTTGATCCGTGAGTCTCGCACAGAAACACCTCCACTTCCTCTCGTTATTATCAAGGTCACAGACCAGCTTGTAAAGAAATGTTGGTGACGCCTTACAACCCATGTGATGTAGGCTACTGTACACTCAGTCATAAAACAAATGGGTAGTCCCCTGAGCGAGAGATCTAATGTCTCAGGCTATTTAGGAGTTTTAACACTGGCCCTGAACCATCGACATCACGAAAAGGAGTTGCGACTATATATATATATATATATATATATATATATATATATATATATATATATATATATATTTATATATATATATATATATATATATATATATATATATATATATATATATATATATATATGTTGGTTGCTTCCTTTCCCTCACACTAAATGTCGACACCTAATTTATACACGGCACTTGATTGAAGATAGCTGCTATACGGTCGTTCACAGCATCTTCGAATATCTTTTATGCTGTGAATTTGTGAATATATAGGAGGTATTTTCTTGACGCATCGGTGTAGCCAGGATAATTGTAGGAACGATTCGATCACCTCAGAAAACAACCAGCTGACGTTTGGCGTGGACTCGATCTGAGGTCCATTAGGTCTGCAGTTCACCATGCTATCCACTGTGATATACTGTATATATATATATACAGTATATATATATATATATATATATATATATATATATATATATATATATATATATACCGGTATATATATATCTCCTTTCACAAAACTGAAAATGGTATATGCTATATAATATAAAGCTCATATTTTATTGAAGTGGTTATGTGATGATCCATGTGTTACTTCAGGTGGTTTTGTGATCGTAGAAGACTTTGGAGAGCACGCCGGTATGTCCACCCAACTGGTGAGCTCTCTCCTACCCACCGACACCTACGGCCATTGCTTCTCCTTCTTCTTCTCTCTCACCGGGGATGACGATGCTCAGATGAACGTTTACAGCCGCTCAGACTCCCAGAACACCATCTTGTGGACACTGACGGGAGACCAAGGCGCTAACTGGATCTTCGGACAGGTAGGATGTATGGTGGTTACAGTGGTCCCTCCCTCTTGGCGATCAAATTATCAAATTAGTCTTGCGAAATCTCACTATGTGCGAAATTCGCTAATCACATAATATTATGACTATATTATGACAGAATCCCAAAATAGTTGAACCTCTCCCGGAAGGTAACTTTATTTTCCCTTGTAGTGTATTTATACCCCTGTGAAAAAAAATATATACACTTTAATGTCATAAAACAACTACACATTAATGTCATAAAACAAAACACATAATTATATATACAAAACACACTTTATAAATACGGAAATGCAACAAAATCTCACCATAAAGGAGTCTTAATAATTGATACTTATTGTGATGGGGTTTGAGTTGTGCGTTGTGGGTGGGCTTACTGGCTCCCTTCACCCTCACCCTCCACCTCCAACTCTCCCTCACTTCACTGTGGGGATGGTTATGTAACTGTTTCCATCCAGGGATTCTCCCTTTGAACGATGACACCACAGGCAGGAACAGGCTGGCAAACGAAAGACTATTCACTCCCAGACCAAAAACATTGACCCTTTATTTTAGTCATTACTGAATATATATATATATATATATAGACAAACTAACCACTAACCTTAAATTTAGGCTGGCATTCCTGGGTCTTCATTGAATGAGGAGTTTGAGATTGTTGTTGAGGGCGTGACCGGGTCCTTTGGTAATGGTTGGATCTCTCTGGACGACCTCTATACCTCCACCGGCCAGTGTAGTCTACAACCATCTGAGGCTAAACCAAGTAGGTTATTATATTAATGAGGTGATAAGAATAATAATGTGAACTGCTGAGGAATATTGATAATAACAATAGTAGTATATATATATATATACTAAATCATTATTTCCATATCGTGATTTTGATAAGTTCTTTGGTCTATATATTGTGTCGTTCCTGATTTGGTGTGTTTATTTTGCAAGTTTTACATTATATTTCATGATATGGATTTAAATTCTGTAGACTTGCTTTCATGGCACTTAAATTTCCACTTGTTTATATTTCCCCAGACGGCAACCTGTTCAGCTGTAACTTTAGCATAGACCTGTGTACGATGGAACCGTCAGCGGGCAACCTGCAGTGGGTGCGGCAGTTCTCCGAGGATGAGTATGACCTGCCGCCCGGAGCCTACTTACTGGCTGACGCGGCGGGACAGAACCAGGGGGAGAAGGCCTTCATCGCCACGCCTCAAATGGACACACAAGGGCCTCAGTGTCTACAGTTCAGGTGTGAGATGAAGCTTTTGTTTATTTAACTAAAAAGAAAAATATACAAATAAATATATAATTCCAAATGAGGCCATTACTTTTAAGCTTCTCGGTGGCCTAGTTGTTAAGGTGTTGAAGTGCTGCACTACTGGCCTGGGTATCTCCATTAATCCTTTTAGGTACCATACATCCTTCCTAAGCTTCATATAATTGTCTAAATGAAACTGAAATAAAATAAAAAAGGTGTCACCGGTACAGGAAGGGTTAATGCTAGAAACACTCCATATAGTGGTTATCGAACATACAACATATCACTTGATGATATGTTTATGGCTTCCTTCAGGTATCGGCTGATTGGAAGCGAGTCCGGGTGGCTACGAGTGAACTACTTCGTGGGTGGAGCTCCGGTGAAGACCCTGTGGCAGCGACACTCAACCACC
This sequence comes from Paralithodes platypus, assembly GCA_032716605.1. Classification (NCBI taxonomy): domain Eukaryota; kingdom Metazoa; phylum Arthropoda; class Malacostraca; order Decapoda; family Lithodidae; genus Paralithodes; species Paralithodes platypus. Next base: position 4,830,926 of record CM064574.1, on the reverse strand, counting down.
CGACTAGATTGGAACTACGCACAGGTGGAGATTGTGCCCGATTATCCCTACACGGTAAGTTCATTATTGGAGAGTTGTTGTGCTTGTCACTTTATACAGAGCTGCACTGGTTTACAGAGCAGATCTACATTAAAGTAAGTTGTTGTTGTTGTTGCGGTACCCCAAGCTGCCAGGCCGAACAGCCCCAAGGCCCCGAGCACGGCCAAGGCCATAACAGAGCGCCCCCACAGAACCCTCCCTGCCGACCACAATAAAGCCTGGGTGACCGAAGCCACTCCATGGCGGGGAGCTGAGGAGGGTGCGGAAACGCCCGGGAAACCAAAGCCCCACCCAGGGCCCTGTGCCCCTCAGCAATTATGAAGGGAAAGTTGAGGGGCAAATGAAAAATGTGACGCTTTGGCTTCCAACCTGCAAACTTCTAGGTTGGCAGTAGGGAGGTCAATCCACGGAAAAGATGCCGTCACTTGAGATCTAGAAGATATATAAGTAAAAGGAACAGACAGAGTAAGCCATGGGTATGGCAGAGATCGCTCAGTTCTCACTCTGATAGACCAGCCCATCACCAAACATTAAAGTAAGTTGATGATGGACACTACTCACCTAATGTGTATGCTGTTACTTTACAAATTACAGAACAATCATAGGGTCCACATAAGCGGAAACATTCTCACATGTATGTTGATTTCTGAGCCACATAGTGACATTGTAAAATACTGTTTACTAATTTATGGTGTATATCGTATGAATTTTGAGTAGGAGGTTGAGGTTGATGACATAACTGTGTACTAAGTTATGATATTGATTATGTAATAGTTTGAGTGGGAGGCTAAGGTTGTTGACATAACTGTTTCCCGGGCGTTTCTGCACCTTCCTCAGCTCCCCGCCATAGAGTGGCTTCGGTCACCCAGGCTTTATTGTGGTAGGCAGGGAGGGATCTGTGGGGGCACTCGGTTGTGGCCTTGGCCCTGCTTGGTAGCTTGGGGCTGTTCGGCCAGGCAGCCTGGGGAACAGCAACAACAACAACAACTGTGATGCGTTTTTTACCACCATGCACTCCCTACTCGAAAGCTGGGCTAGGGTGGGTGCCCTGATGTATCAGGGACTTCAGTGAACAGTTGCCACAGATTGCTAGACCGCACTGTCCACCACAGCACTGACGTCTGCCAAATAGAACACTGGCTGGCCTGAGACTCGAACCCTCGACCTCACGGTTTGCAGGCAAGTGCTCTACCAACCACGCTATGGCCTGTGTACTAAGTTATGACATTTATCCTGTGACAGTTTGAGTGGGTGGCAGAGGTGGCCGGCAGCGACAGTATCTTCCTGGTGGACGACATCACCATATCTTCCAGCATGTGTCCCGTGCAGAGCCAGACCTGTGACCTGGAGTACTCCACGGGGGATGACCTCTACTGTAAAGGTAGGTGGGGTGTTCCTTCTCTACTAACATTCACTTTAACCCTTTAATCCTTCTTTACTCACATAGCGATTTTGATAAGTTAATTTGACTTTATATTGTCTTTGTCCCAGTTTTGGTTTGTTTAGTTTGCAAGTTTTAAATTTTAATATATACACTTTAACCCATTCTGCATTGGAGGACCATAGTAATGCAATGTCCTAAGTGCTTCCTTGGCCTTGACCTTTTATTTACCGAAAAATGTACAAATTTATCTCGAAAAGGGGTCTTGGAGGGGATTTTTGTATAGCTTGATGAAGGAATACACATATTATACCTTCATCAAGCTTTAAAAAATACCCCCCCTATTAGATAAATTTGTACACTTTTCGCAAAACAAAATATCATGGCCGAGGGGGCGTTTAGGACATTGCATTACTAAGGGCCTCCTTGGTGAACTGGAAATAATAATGCAATTTCATGCTAAGTTTAGTCTATTGCTTCACATATTTCATGCTAAGTTTAGTCTATTGCTTCACATATTTATCCCAGTCTGTATTCCAAATTGTCCCAAGTTTGACACATTGATACTATACCATAGTCCATTCATTGTAAGTATGCCAAAAATCATGACAATTAAGGGGAGGTATTTAGTTTGTTCCCTACGTTTTCATCAAGCTTAAAATTACACCCCCTAGACCCCCTTTCAAGATAAATTTGTACATTTTTCGGTAGAAAAATGTCCAGGCCGGAGGCCGGTTGCTCTTAAATTACAGGCTCGCTATCGCTCGCCAGGAAAAAATCGACACCTAAATTGCATGAAAGGTCTTAAAATTGACAGAAATGGGGCAAAAGTTCTTAATTATGGGGCGAACGTCTTAAAATATCAAAAGCAATGGGGCTAAACATGAGGGAGAAAGGGGTCCAGAAAAAAAATCCCTCAAGTGGAAATCTCCCTTTAACCTCTATAACTCAGACATGACTTAGAGTAATCGAGCTAATATTTCTACCATTGGGGAAGGGTCAGCCAAGGAATAAGTATGGACATGTACAGCTCATTTATTTGAAGTTTGATAAGGAGGTCTAGGGAGGAAACTAGACAAATTATATAAAAAGATACATAAAAGATACATAAAAGATACATAACAGATACATAAAAGATACATACAAGATACATAAAAGATACATAAAAGATACATAACAGATACATAACAGATACATAACAGATACATAAAAGATACATACAAGATAAGATACATACAAGATACATAAAAGATACATAACAGATACATAAAAGATACATAAAAGATACATAACAGATACATACAAGATACATACAAGATACATACAAGATACATACAAGATACATAAAAGATACATAAAAGATACATAACAGATACATAACAGATACATAAAAGATACATACAAGATAAGATACATACAAGATACATAAAAGATACATAACAGATACATAAAAGATACATAAAAGATACATAACAGATACATACAAGATACATACAAGATACATACAAGATACATAAAAGATACATAAAAGATACATAACAGATACATACAAGATACATACAAGATACATACAAGATACATAACAGATACATAAAAGATACATAAAAGATACATAACAGATACATACAAGATACATACAAGATACATACAAGATACATAAAAGATACATACAAGATACATAACAGATACATAAAAGATACATAACAGATACATAAAAGATACATAACAGATATATACATAAAAGATACATAACAGATACATACAAGATACATAACAGATACATAAAAGATACATAACAGATACATAAAAGATACATAAAAGAGAGCAAATAAATAAGCCCCTCCCCCCCCCCCCCCCCTTAATGAATGAACTATATGTGTGGAGTTTGATTTAAGGGGAGATTTCCACCTGGAGGATTTTTTTCTGAACCTCTTTCTCCCTCATGTTTAGCCCCATTGCTTGTGAGATTTAAAGACGCTTGCCCCATTAGTTTGGCGATTTTAAGAACCCTCGCCCCATTTCTGTCAATTTTAAGACCATTCGTGCCATTTAGGTGTCGATTTTTTCCTGGCGAGCGATAGCGAGCCTGTAATTTAAGAGGAACCGGCCTTCGGCCGGGACATTTTTCTACCGAAAAATGTACAAATTTATCTTGAAAGGGGGTCAAGGGGGAGTAATTTTAAGCTTGATGGAAGTCTAGGGAATCAACTAAAAACCTCCCCTTAATACAGATTACCAGACAGGGAAGCCTAAGGACTTCAACTTCTATCGTGTGACGGCTGAGGAGTTTGAGGGCGGCCCGGGATACGCCCTTGAAGACTACACCACGCAGTCCAAATACGGTGGGTGGCTAATGTGTCACAGGTTCATTTTCAAGTACAGTCGGGCTAATAAGTGATGTCTCGGCACCAAGTATGTTTCGATCAATAATTGGTATCGGCAATGTCTAAAACTTGATTTATACGTTTCGAGTGAGATGTGAAAGCATTTTCCTACAATTAATCACCTTATTCAACATCTGGCGGACATTAATACAGCACAGAGAGAGCCAAACGTAATGATAGCTGAGACATGACTTTTTAGCGCCGCCGTATAGTACAATATTGACAGCCTGTATTACTGAAACATATTTTGCTATTTATACTTCTTAACCCCTTTAGTACTGAGATGTGCTTGTCATTATAATCTGGATATTATTAGATGATTTTATTCAGCTTAGGGAGGACGTGTTACAATTAACAGGCTTCAAACTATCTCGATTATTCATTTTAAATACCACGGTTTCCTCCTAATCTGCATAAAATCGTGTAAATATAGATGGAAAACACAAAATACATTGGCGGTAAGAAAGGGAGTTATCATAATATAGTTGTTTATTTATTTATTTATTTATTTATTTATTTCACTGTTATTTATTTTTTGGATTTTATTTTCTCTGTACAGGTCACTACCTGGTGGCGGACCTGACCAAGTCTTCATCGGCAGGGGGCCATGCGACCATGACAGGTCCTGCGCTGCAGCCCGGGTCAACCTGCCTCACCTTCAGATACCAGGTCGACACTAAGGGATTCATCACCTTCAGGGTCGTGCTGAATCAAACCTACGACACCATATTCTCTGTGGAAGGTCTGTACTATAACTTGCGTTATTTTATTTTGTTTTCCCCCGAGGATTAAGGGATGAGGAAACTTGGCCCTTTTTACCCTGCCACATACCTATTTTCCTAGGCAAAGTTCAATGAGAAAAGATTAGCCACAGACCTATTTTACTGTCAGGCGAAACAGAGGCGATGGGTGTGAGTAGATTGCCCAATCATCTCCTAATGAAGCCTAATTAATAATGATGAATTAATCTCCTCTATGCACCTTTGTCCTCTATCAGTTGGCATCCCTTTCATTCATACAGTATACCTCTCAACTCCATTCTTCCATCTCACTCTCTGTCTCTTTCTCTCCACTTCACTCTCATATACTCTTTTAGTCATTCTGTTGTATGCCATACTTCCACACCACAATGCTTTCGTACTCCTTTATTAGTCTGTCTGTCTCTTCATATGTCTCAACAGTCAACACTTCTCAAGTAACTCATTTCCACCCCTATCACTTTTGATTTATGTCTCCCTAAAAACGTTCATGATTCACTCCTGTACGTCAATGTCGGGATTACCACACTGTAATGCAGTAACTTATCTTCCCCTGTTATAGCCTTTCACACTTCATTCTCTATACTTCCATCTTTACTCATCACTCTCCCTTAGTACTTAAATTAACTGGCCTCCTTCCAAAACAAAAAACATCCAAAATTCCATGGCAACTGTCTCGATAGCGTAATGCATAAATGCGCGGAATTTCGGTGTGAGTATCCTAGGTTCGAGTCCTTGGAGTGCCACATGTATTTGTTGATTTCATTAATTGAGCTTAGAAGTAAATTTGGTTGGTGAAAAAACTATAAATAATGACTGTACTTTCCTTGGTAGTGAATGGTGGTAAGATGTGGCAGTTGGGAGCAGCCGACCTAAGCAAGTTCCACAGCGGGAATCATGTTATATTTGAGGTCTTCTGCACCGGTGACCCCAACGGCTACCTGGCCATCGATGACATCATCATTGACGACTCTATGAATTGCCCTCTCCATGGTTAGTTTGTTATATTGTACGAACAGTCGAATACTCTAGTCTCTAGCCCACTCATTAGAATTCGTGGAGCCCTTATATTTTTCTTTGTGCAGTTGCCATAAGATATACCTGATATATACTATTTGTAGTTATTTATGAAAGTTACATACTAACTATACTTTCAAATATACAGTATATGGTGTATATTAAGTGATATTGTTATAGGAGATTGTGACTATCTTGTTCAGTTGCCATAAGATACACCTGGTATATGCTATATTTAGTTATTTATAAAAGCTACATACTGACTACACTTTCAAATAAAGAGTGTACTTTTCTGGAAGTATTATGACAGACTGTATAATATATGGTGTAAGTTATGTTATATTGCTATAGGCGATTGTGACTATCTTGTGCAGTCGCCATAAGATACACCTGATATGTGCTATATTTAGATATATATAAAAGCTACATACTAACTACACTTTCAAATATGTATGGTGTAGCCTACATTATGTGATATTGTTCTAGGTGATTGTGACTTTGAGAATGACCTGTGTGGATGGAGTAACATTGGTAACCTGGAGTGGGTGTTTGGTAAGCTGGGTAACACTGAGATTGGCCCCCTAACACCCTCGCACCTCATGTTCGTCACACCATCAACAGAAGACGATGTGGGTAGAGAGGCTTCACTGGTCTCACCCATACTGTTGCCTGACATGAACTGCGTCAGCTTTTGGTGAGTTTAATCTATTTATTTATCTATCTATCTATTTATCGAGCTATGGGGGTATGTGCCTGAGTATATACATATTGTACATACATCTATCTATAAATTGCCAAGCATCTTGATACCTGAGGGGTTTGGATACGAATGAATCGAATCGCCTGGTGCAGTATTGTCTATTCAGTATGACGAATCTAGAATTGTGACCCCGGGCCCTAGTGTCCTATAACTTGGAGAGGGCTGGACTTGTCTTTACAAATTCGTCCAGCCTCTAATACGTTAGTTAGCCTTTCACCCTTCCTACCCCAAGTGGTCCAGATAGAAAGATAGAAATAAAATGGAAAACTATAAGACAAGGAAAATGTGAGTGCTCTTGAATCCACTAGCAGAATTGGCGCTCGTGACAAATAAAATACCAGCATACTATTATTATTATTTTATTATCATTATCATTATTTTCATTATTATTATTATTAGTAGTAGTAGTAGTAGTATTATTATTATTATTATTATTATTATTATTATTATTATTATTATTATTCAGGTACAAGAAGGAGGACAACACAGCCCCAGCCACCTTGGAGGCCATAGTGACCCCGGGCCCAGCGTACCCCGGGGAGCACTTTGAGAAGATCCTGTGGACCATGGCAGGCTCGGTAGTGGGACAGTGGACAATGGGACAGTTTCCAGTACCCTCCTATAGTGTTGACAGTATACAGGTGAGAGTTGGGTTAGATTTATTTATTTATTTATTTATTTTTTGAGAGAGAGATTTGTTAGACTTTGTTTGTGAGAGAGAGAGAGAGAGAGAGTGAGATATTTGTGTTAGATTTTTTTTGTGTGTGAGAGAGAGATTTCTGTTTGAATTTGTTTGTCTTCGAGAGAGAGAGAGAGAGATTTGTTTTAGAATTTGTTTGTGTGTGTGAGAGAGAGAGAGAGAGAGAGGTTAATATGTTGTTAGTACAGTATGTTAAGTGTCCATATATGGCAATCTGTACAGTTCCCAATGAAGAACTTAGCTATAATGTTGGATGTGTTCAGGGAAATAGCTAAATCAATTGACCACTTGCGAGTTTCGTTCTATAAGGAAGTTGGAGCTGTAGACATCGACATTTAGCAGAATTAACAGCTAAAATACGATTGTAGTACATTTATAAATACATAAAACCCAATTCAACATACTATTAATCCATCAGAAACTTAGATAATTACTGTATTTATGTTTAATATTTACAGGCCGAACTTCCTTATAGCCTGAAACTCGCAAGTGGTCAATTGAAAAGTTGCATTCTCAGACAGCTTCAATATAAACAAAATAAGAATAAACATAAATTAAATTGAATTGTTGCACTTTAAAAATGACATGTTGCATGAGCCCACGTCGGACCTAGATGTGCTGTATGTTTGAGATAACAGTTATTTATTAAAATGTATAACTTGCAAAACAAACGAGCCAAAACAAGAACCGCTCAATATAACGACAAAATATCTTGTCAAATTCATTATGTAGAAATAACACATTGAAGATTTAGCAAAATAATGTTGTGGCATAAAAAGTATCTGGCTAAGTACTAATGTTGTTCACCTTTAACCCGTTTTTCTGGTCCCCCTTTCTTCCTCATGTTTAGCCCCATTTGTTTTGAGATTTTAATACGTTTGCCCCATAAATATATAGACCCAAAACAAAAATAACCACTGTCCCTTTAATACATTACAGCTGTACTTTATCGGGCGTCGACTGAGTGGTAGCTGGAATGGTGGCCACAACCACGGTATGGTGTCCATTGATGACATAGTGGTCAACATATTGTCCTCCTGTCCATACCTGCCTTCAGACTCCACCGTAGCCACTGCCAAACCCACCAGCATAGTATCCACACCAGGTAATCATAATTACTATAATATATATATATATATATATATATATATATATATATATATATATATATATATATATTATATATTGTACGTCAATTTGCATGTGCCCATCTGAGCAAGGTAGCACACAGGACAAAGACAAGACAAAGAATTATTAGGGAAATATGAAGAACAACAAAAAAGGACATTTGCACTCTCTCGATCACATTCGCACTTTCTTGATGAAGAAGAAAGAATAATGCATTCCAGTACTTTAACCCCTTGAGGATTATGACACATTTTTATATTGGCCATCATTAGACGATTTTATGCAACTTTGGAATGATTTGTGAGCATCAAAAGGCTAAATACTATCTCATTCAACCCGCTTACTTCCATATACTGTATCCTTCTTAATCTGAATAAAATCGTTTAATAATAGCGATAATAAATTGTCAAAACGCGTAATAATCCTCAAGGGGTTAATAATATAAGCTGCTGTCATAAATGCAAATTATTCACACTAGTAGATTCGGTAGAGCTTGTATTATGTAAATGTTCTACGATCCTAACGTTGATAGTTGTCTTATACCATAGTTTCCCATGTTTTTTAGGTTTTTTAAAAACTAATCATTAGTTGAATGTTTTCTTAAATTCTCGATAGAAGTCAGTTGCTTATGAGAGACAGGTAATGTAATATAAGAGCGTGGGGTAGCATAGATTCATATTTGTTTCCACCAACCCACCAATTAATTTACAAATGAGCCTAGCTAATGAAACCAATGAAAGTAATGAATACATGTGGTACTTCAAGAGTACACAGACCTACTGGTAGAGGGAAAGGCACGCTTTGCTATATATATACAGTACATTGATTGGCTATGTGATGTATGTGTATAGTTCCATTTTGTATTTTCTATCTAATGGAAAATCGTATTTCAGTGTTGATTACCATGTTTGTATTTTACTGCAGTGCATTACCATGCATTAACTAATTTAACTGTTGCTAACCCTGCATGTAACTTATTCCAGTGTCGACCTACCTGCCGTCATGTGACTTCTCGAATAATGACTTCTGTGAATGGCGTGTGGTGGGGGGTGATGTGGTGTGGAGTCTAAGGAACAGTCTGGCCAACACGCACTACGTCGGACCTCTGGCTGACCACACTACAGGTTGGTAGGATGGAATTGGTGTAGGTTTTAATGCTGTGCACTCCCTTGATTAACCCGGGAATGGCGAGAACACTCTTAAGAGGTTTTACTGGGCGACGGCGAGAAAGCTCTTAAGAGGTAAGGTCTAAAAAAATAGACAATAGATATAAATATGTACGCCCATCCCCTTTAACAAGCGCTTTTTCTGGCAACTTATCTTGGTAACTATGTTCTGGTAGCTAATGATTTGAACTTACTGTATATAGAATTCCATCACCTACACTAATCTAAATATAAAATTTAATACTTGATGATATTTTTTGTTAAATGTTTATCATTTACCTCCGCCAAATAATTTGATGGAAGTTATGTTCTTGTCTCCGTTTGTTTGTCTGTCAGGAAGTAAACAAGACATCTCAAAATGTTATGAACTTATTTTCACAAAAGTTTATGGGCGGGTAGTATACTGTATGTGCCAAGGAAGAAGTGATGCAATTTAGGAGACGATCGGTAGAACACATACCTCCGGAGGTATGTGTTCTCGCGAGTGCCCCTCTAATTGGTTAATGACTCTTTACAGGTGATGGTTACTTCATGAGTGTGACGCCCCAGCCAGACCACGGTGCCGGGGTGGCCGTGGTCGACAGTTCACTCTTCGGAGCAACACAGGTCAGTCCACTCACACTATACTCTCTTCTAATTAACTTGGCGGTAAACTCTCAGCTCGCTTATACGCTTGCGTACGCTTGTAAACATCTTGTTCATAATATGTGTACTGTATAGCATGTCGAAATATACAATAGCATAACATAATGTGATTTAGTGTAATGTAATTTATCATGACAACATTGCCTTAATATAAAATAGGATAAAACAGCATAACGTTATGAATGTGGAGGGAGCTGCACCAAGGGGCAGACCAAGAAAGACGTGGGATCGGACTTTGCAATTTGATCTTAAATCAAAGAACCTGACAAATGAGGCAGCTCTTAACAGGGTTGCCTGGAATGCTGCCATTAGGACGTGAGACCGGAACCGCGCTTTGTGTGGAATACTCGGTCTTTAAATTTATGTATTGTATTTGTGTATTGTGCATACAATATCACTAAGTACAGTATAATAATACATTTTTCTATCATCTGCTTTTCCCCAGGGTCAGGGTCTATGCATGCGTTGGTGGTATCACATGGACGGGACTGACGTGGATACTCTTAGTGTTAAGCTCAAGGATATAGAGGGTACCTACATTACCATCTGGACCAGGACCGGCTTCCAGGTAATATACTCTGTCGATAGTATACCTTTTTTCAGTGGGAAGCGACGTTTTCTCAAGTAATATCGGCAAATTTATGGTCGAATAGGATATTTTCCTTATATTTCGACCGTTTTCACACAAATTGAAAAGTGTTCATGTAGGAATAGGTTTTTACACCATACCCGAAAGAGGATTTATGGATCTCCGATCTTCCTCTCAACCATCTTAACAATTTTACATGAACCAACATTGAATAATTATATTACAACTTTTTCACAACTATTCGACATGTAGCATCAAGATCGTCAATTGACAATTGTAAATGACTTTCAGCATTTGATTTCGACACCTGTATACGTGAACAGATATTCGTCAATCGAATTGCATATTTCTCCACCTTGAGCAACATTTCCATTTTAATTTCTATGTTTAAGATGTTTATATTTTGCACAAAATTAACAAATGAAATATTGCATTTGGCTTTCATTAACAATTATAATAATCTTACAGACTGCTGGATGGACAGAAGCGTTCATAGGCATCTCCTCGTCCAAAGACTTTGTACTGGAGATCCACGGCGTACAAGGCGACAATCCCCTGGCCAACATTGCTGTGGATGATATTGCCTTTTCCCACAATGTCTGTCCTGGTTAGTTAATGGGCAGGTTCTAACTATGTCAACCATTTCATCATAAAATAAGTTTCACATTTGATTAATTTATCTTTGAAAAACTGTACAGCATAAGTATAAGAGGGTGTTAGTGTTGTCCAATCTGCATTATCATTACTCAATGACACGTGTTCTTGGGCATTTAATGTAATTTAATACCTGGTCTTCCTCTTCCTCCTAAGACTAAGTTTCCGAAAGAGTAAGTTTTATCTCTTGATTTTGAAAAAAAATCCATTAAAATTTTGTTTTAAGTTACTGAATCTGTGACTATCTGTATGCGTGTGCAGAGAACAGTGGGGTGTTGTGGTCGGACACGAAGACCTGCACGTTTGAGCAAGGCAACACCTGTGGCTTCCAAGACAACTCCAATCACTGGACCACTGCCCATCCGGCCCTCTACGACCACACCACACACACCGACCAAGGTAACTACTGGTTGGTCTTATCCAGAGTGAGGTTTGGCATCCTGTACCCTACCTTAGCAATTTCTGTCTGTCTTTTCCTGTGCTACTTTTCCTTCTAGGTGCTGATAAGATTGCCTGATTGGGTGGCACTGCAAGGGGAGATGCGAATGGTGGGGGCATTGGCCCGGAGGTGCATGCCCATGGGCTGATGACCTTCTCCCCCGCTGCCTTCTCAGAGACAGATCTCATCTCACCCTGGTCCCTTCGGGGGCCCGAGCATCTATATGGCTTTGGTCTACTAGACTCGGGACTGTTCGGCCAGACAGTCTGGGGAACTACAACTACTCGTTCTGGCTTAGTGTTCAATATAAAGTAATTCCACACTTAAAGTTGTATTTGTGTTCCTGAAAAACAAGACTTTAAATTAAACCACTTTCAGTTGTTTATTTTTGTATTGTTTCTTATGTTTCTAATAGTGTATTCTACAAATATTTATTATACGCATTGTTTAAATAAGACTCAATAATCCCGTAGCGGATACAAATTTCAAATGGTAGGCTATATATTAAAATTGTGTTACTTTACAAAATATAACTAATACTACAAAATAACGCTATTGTGTCCCCCAGGTTATGTTTACGAGTTGGTGGGCGGAAATTCCCCGGTGGTGGCTGGGTTGAAGAGTCAGCTGATGGCCCTGAACACCTCCAGCTGTCTATCCTTCAACTACTGGATAGAGGGACAACAACCAGCTACTCTAACGGGTAATTCACCAGCTACAGTATTTTCTTATTAATCCAATTAGATGATTCTAGCAATTTAAAGGGAAGACCTAACTCATTTAACTTTTTGACTCCAGGAATTATTTGTGAACTGAACACAAAAATTGTCAGTTGAAAGCCAAAATTAAGTGAAAATAGATGTCATTATTCTGAAAGCATTAACCAGATGTCATTCTGAAATAATTTTTCTCTACAGCTCATATTTAGGGGTGACCAGTAGCGACATTGGTAGAGCGCTCGGTTTCTAAACCGGGAGGACCGAGTTTGATTCTCGGCTGGTGGAGATGTTTGGGCTATCTCCTCACACCCCTTGCCTCTGTTTCGCCTGACAGTAAAATAGGCCTCTGGCTAATCTTTTCTCATTGAACTTTGCCTATGAAAATAGGTCTGTGGCAGGGTAAAAAGGGCACCAAGTTCCCTCATCCCTTAATCCTCAATAAAAAAAATTAAAAAATTAAAACAAAAATAAAAATAAAATATTGGGTATATGCCAGAGTATATAAATAGATAGATAGATTGTTAATGTTGTAGTGTTATTATTTGCTTTCTTTAGTGGGGACATCATCTAATTTGTTGCTTGTGTCATTGTCAGTGAGTGCCAAAAGAGAGGACGGTTCAGCGGCGAGTGAAGAGATCCGGCTGGTGAAGATGGGTCAACCTAAGTGGGCCAAAACACAGATCGGCCTCAATAAACACGACACGCAACAAATACAGGTTAGTTAATTACCCTGTTAACACTTTTAGTTCTGTAATTCTATGATTCATTAGTTCTATAATTGTATAATTATCCTACTTGACGAGACAGAGAAACGGGAGAGAGAATGCGAAAGTGGTCCCGGACCCTGACAATAGGAACTTTAAATGTTGTTTCTGTTCGGGCTCTGTCTCGTGTCGGCCACAACCAGCAATGGGGTATGTGCCTGAGTATATACATACATACACAATCACTTTTAGTTCTAGGACATTATTGTCATTTTGGTCTGGTTAGCACTATACCCTGTTCCAAATAAGTAGGCCAAAACTCTTGAACATTAACCTCTATAACTCACAAACGACTGGGGTAATCGAGATAATATTTCTACCATTTGGGATTTTTTTTTTTTTTTTTTTTTTTTTTTAATACAGTAGTTTAACCAGGCCACTGAGTCACATTACGAGACTCTCATAGGGCTGGCCCTAGCCTGAGCTAAGGACCATTTGGGAAGGGTTAGCCAGGAAATAGGTGTGGAAATTTACAGCTCATTTGCTCTAGCCCTCTTTAACCCTTTCACGCATTTATGACGCAGAGGTTGCCAGATGAGCAATAAGAAATAGTTCTCTCACTCTTATAATTACCTCTCCAAAATTAGTTTTCTGCCCACAGCTAACTCAAAGACAACTGCAGAGGTTGAAGTAACTAAACTAAAGGTTTCTAAATACCCCTGATGGTAACAAAGGCTTTAAAGTATCCCCATAGGCTCAAAATAGTGTCATATGTAAGAGAGGGTTAAGTTATAGAGGTTAGCGCTCACGATTTCTGCCTTACCTACTTAGAACAGGGTATAGGCAATTTTCCTCAGCTATGGAAGGATGTCTAGTAATTCAAACTAGTACACACTTTCACAATTAACTCATTGACTCTTTTACGTCACACTTTTCAATACAAGGGAAATATTGTTATTGCTCTCTTATCTCCAAGGAGATCTTACTGAGATAGTGTTATTTGTAAGCTTAATATCCCCTTCTGTACAATTTCTGCTAATTCATACTTAATTTATCTAAACTAAGGCTCTGTCTCGAGTCGGCCACCCCCAATAAAAGAAAAAAGAAAAACAATGGGGTATGTGCCAGAGTATATAGATAGATAGATAGATAGAAGGTAATTTCATTCAACTTAGTAAGGACCATTCCTAGCGAAAGGATTAAGGGGAGACTGGCCGTTTGTTTGGTGTGTCAATTCAATGATTCGTTTATTTCTTAGTTTCTTCGCTAGACCTCCATCAAGCTTAGAAAAACACCCCCTAGACCCCCCTTCAAGATAAATTTGTACATTTTTCGGTAAAAAATTTCCCGGCCAAAGGCCGGTTCCTCTTAAAATTGCATGCTCGCTTTCACTCGCCAGGAAATAATTGACACCTAAATGGCACGAAAGGTCTTAAAATTGACAATGAAATGGGTCGAAAGGTGTTAAAATCGCCAAACTAATGGGCCGAACATCTTATAATCTCAAAACTAGTGGGGCTAAACATTAGGGAGAAATGGGTCCAGAAACACGGTCTGCCTCCCCTTAACCCTTTCTCTGCAGGGTGTTTTGGGCTATTTAGGGCATATTCAGGCACTCCTGAATGATAAATCAAGCATCTGCATTAAATGAACTGTATTCTGCCGAAAACTAGGCGAAAATAGCTTCAAAATGAGACCAGAACGGGCCTCGTACGTGGCCTGGTTCACCCACAGCGGTGCCATAGAAACGCAGGAAACCCGCTATTTGTTACCACTCGCTCGCTCGGCAACACTGTTGTGAGAGGCAGTGAGAGACCCGCGCGAGACACAGTCTACCTCAGTGAGCCGCTCGCTGCTCTGAGGGTTGGAGATGGACCCCTCACGCTCCCGCCCACTGACACTCGATTTCTACGGTTTTTACAGGCTTTTAAAGCCTGGAAATTGCTGTAACTTGCCAAAACATTCCAGAACGTCACCAGCAGCGAAAGGGTTAATATTTGTGTGTTAATTTATAGGTTGAGTTTGTAGGCGACATAGGGACCGGGAAAGACACCTTTATACTGCTGGACGACCTGAAGCTGACCGCCAAGGAGTGTTACTGGAGCCAGGAGGTTCTGTGCAAGTTTACCGACGACACCTTCTGTCTGTGGACCAACTCAGAGTCTGGCCTGCAGTGGTATGTGTCTGACGGATCAACGGACCACACATTCAATGGACCACACTCTGAGGGAGAGTTTGAAGGTCAGTACATGGATTCATAGAGCCTACGAATCCATGGTTGTTGTTGTAGTTCCCCAGACTGTCTGGCTGAGCAGTCCCAATTCCGGCTGACTGAAGCCGTGTCAGATGCTCGGGCCCTCGAAATGGCTAGGGTGAGATGAGATCTGTCTCTGAGAGGGCAGCAGGGGAGGTGATCATCAGTCCACGGGCTTGCATCCCAGGGCTAATACCCTTCCAACCCTCCCCCCCACTCCCCATCCACAGCCCCCCTTGCAGTGCCACCCAATCGGGTGATCTTGCCAGCAACTAGAAGGAAAAGTAGTACGGGAAAAGAGACAGACAGAAAGGGCTAAAGGCAGGGTGGAGGTTGCAAAACCTCACTCTGGATAAGACTAGCCCTCATCCGATGATTCCATGGATCAGAGTAACAATTAGTTATTATCTATTTGCGCTCCATACACTACACACAATACTAGCCACTTCACTTAGGATGTGAGACTGGAACCGCACTTTGTGTGGAGCACTCTGTCTTTATATTTGTGTATGTATGGCATGTAGAGCTTACTTGTTGAATAGAAGAATGACTGAGAAATCTGTTCATTCTTAGGTTAGATAGTTGGACAGAATAGGGATGGGGATATCTTGCAAGGCAGGTGCCCCCCAATCTCCGAAAGGGAAGAGGTATACATTGAAAAAGTGGTAGAAGTTTGAGAGAGATGCAATATTGTGGCATGTAGAGAGATTGTAGGGAATTAGTAAGAGGAGGAGAATTAATGAAACTAAAGGATTTTGACTCTACCCATTTGAGAAGTGTGGTATGGGTTGAACCTCCCCACACATGTGAACAATACTCGCTATATGGGCGCACTGTGCCCTTGTATAGAGCCAGAAGCTGTACATGAGTGAAGAACCCATGGAGACAGTTGAGCACACCTAACTTCTGGGAAGCTGCTTTAGACAGAAGCTAAATATTTGGTGGATTTTTCATTAATCCTGGCTGGTCTTTCAAGAACAATTGCTTAGGTTACCACGCTCCGAGAACAGGTGATCAATATTTTTATTTAGTGGTGGCTTTCTGCCTCTGGTAGAGGGTGCTTCATATATCATAATTGTTTTTGTTGTTTTCTTTTTTCAGTACGGTATGCCATCTTTGAGATAGCCCCCCACCACCCCCCTGGCAGCACCGCCCAACTCACCAGTGCCACCATAACAAGGAATAAGTTCATGGACAACTACTGCTTCTCTTTCTCTTTTGCGGTAGGTCAAGAAACTTTGAACTTTTTGATAACCTATGCTGAACTTCCATCTTTTAGTGGATATGGACGCCATTTGAACACCATTAATTGACGTTTTGATTATAGCTTCTTCATGTAAGAGACCTGAAGAAGTGAAATGTCAATAAGTGTTCCTTCTCTAATGGTGCTATTACCCATTCTAGCAACTTTTCAAACATTATTTTCTTGCAAAACGTTTAGTATATACGGGCCACAGGCCGTAGGTTGGCAGAGCACTCGCCTGCAAACTGTGAGGTTGAGGGTTTGTGCCTCAGGCCAGCCAGTGTGCTATTTGGCAGACGCTAGTGCTGTGGTGAACGCTGTGATTTAGCAATCTATTCTGTGGCAACTGTTCACTGAAATCCCTGATATATCGGGGCACCCACCCTAGATCAGCTCTTGAGCAGGGAGTGCATGGTGGTAACAAAAATGTATGATCATTATCATCATCATCATCACCATCATCATCTAGACTATGATATCTGAGTTTACTTCTTGACTATAATATTTGTTTACTTCTAGAATCTAGACTATACTATTTTTGTCATTTTTACTTCAATATTTGTGTTTACAGTACAGTACTTCATAACTATAATATGTGTTTACTTCTTGACCATAATACTATACTCGGTTTCTTTTCAACTGACGATAAATTGAATCCCTTAGCAGCTAATCTTTATATACTTAGTGGGAAAATATGAAACTACTATGTCTCTGCACCATAATAAGACCAAGTTGATATAATTAGCTCCATATTTCACTACAAAATCTTCAAAATAACTGAAACATCATGATGGGAGCTTTGCAATTTACCGTCAGTTGAAATGAAACGGACTATAGTTTACTTTATTCACTTTTATGTTTGTGTTTCCAGGCTTGTTGTGAGCACGGAGGCATACTGTCAGTGTTGCTGCAAGACGTAAGCCAAGCCAACCAGACTCTCTTGTGGCAGATTCCCATCACACCGGACCACCAGATCTATACATGGCAGAAGGCTTACGTCCCTATTATGGTCAGTACTGGACACAATTTAGAAGTTATAGAAGGTATAGTCATGGTCAGAGAATAGATGAAGACAGTATGCCAAGAAAGTTACATGGGAGTCATGTGAGAGGAGCAGCTGGTAGTGTAAAGCCACCCATATGGTATGGGAGAAGAAAGTGGAAAAATATATTGAAGAAAAGCTTCCACGTAATGGAAGAGGCATTGTGGCATGAGGAAAGAAAGCATGTCTGGACAAAGTAGCCTGGTGGCATGGGTGGCCACTTTTTAGTTTGAAGTAAGTCTGGCCAGGCAGTTTTGTTAGCCTAGGAGATAAAACTAAAATACATACGTTCATACAATGGTTTAGCATAATTTTCTAATACATACATTGTAACGGCTCAGACGTGGTTGCCTATCCACAGTTGGAATATTGTATGTACAGTATGTATATACACTGGCACTTACCCCAGTTTTCCTTTCCTTTAATTTTTATATGGGGGTGTCCGACTCGAGACAGAGCTCGAACATGGGCATCACACACATCATGAAGACATAACAAAACAAAACAAAACACAAAATCACACACATCTAGGTCGTCCAGTTGGAATATAATACAATAATATAATAATATATTTTAATACCTAAAAATGTAAAAAACAAGTAAAATCCTCAATAATAATGTATTAAACAAAATATCCGAATGACCCACAAGACGTAGGATCAAAAAGTATACCTTTGTGTTAACCGTGTTCCAGGACGCTCCCGAGAACTTCCAGATCATCATGCAAGCGGAGACCTGGGACGGCAGAGAGGGGTACATTGCCTTCACCTACCTGGAGATTGATGAACGACCAAAGTGCACAAGTTAGTATTGATGTTATGGTTAAGTGTCTGATACTTTATTTCTCTCTCTCTCTCGCCAAATTTTCATAATTAGCAACATATTTTGCTACAAGATCATGGTAATAGCTTAGAAATCAGGAGGGAGATATATAAATTTACCATCAGCTGGAAAAAAAACAGTACAGTAGACACCATTACTATATGAACAGTTTTGAAAAGGAGGGATACTATCGTTAATTTGAGAAAAGAAATATATAAGTAATAAGAAGAGGGTGATAACAAAAAATAGGAATACAAAACAAAAAACAATTAAACGTCCAACAACAACAATCATTCCACAAATTAATGATACACTTCCAATTTCAGTATACCCACCAGACGCAGTGCCTCAGCCCCCACCCACCCTGCCTCCCGCCACCACCACCGCTGCCCCCATCGTCACCACAAACTCCTACTTCTGTGCTTTTGAGAATGCCACCTCCCCGATCTGCGAGTTCAGTCAGGACTCCGGCAGCCAGGATGCCACATGGACCCAAGTCGATGGTACCAACCCTCCCACCCCGGACCATCCTATCATCGACCATACTTTCGGAAACAGTGAGTATACGCTGGCCTTTAACCCGTACAGTGCCAATGACGTCCTTTCCATTATACTCTGGAAACCACGCTTTCATTTAACCCGTACAGCGCCAGTGACGTCCTTTCCTTAATACTCTGGAAACCACGCTGGCCTTTAACCCGTACAGTGCCAGTGACGTCCTTTCCATAATACTCTGGAAACCACGCTTTCATTTAACCCGTACAGTGCCCGTGACGTCCTTTCCATAATACTCTGGAAACCACGCTGGCCTTTAACCCGTACAGTGCCAGTGACATCCTTTCCATAATACTCTGGAAACCACGCTTTCATTTAACCCGTACAGTGCCAGTGACATCCTTTCCATAATACTCTGGAAACCACGCTTTCATTTAACCCGTACAGTGCCCGTGACGTCCTTTCCATAATACTCTGGAAACCACGCTGGCCTTTAACCCGTACAGTGCCAGTGACATCCTTTCCATAATACTCTGGAAACCACGCTGGCCTTTAACCCGTACAGTGCCAGTGACATCCTTTCCATAATACTCTGGAAACCACGCTTTCATTTAACCCGTACAGTGCCCGTGACGTCCTTTCCATAATACTCTGGAAACCACGCTGGCCGTTAACCCGTAGAGTTCCAGTGACGTTCTTTTCATTATACTCTGGAAAGTATTAGACAATATTATTCGGCTTGGGAAAGAATGTCTACCCATTAAAAGACTACATACTATCTCATACTCTGGAAACTATTAGACAATTTTATTTAGCTTAGGATCGAACGTCTACCCATTAAAAGACTACAGACTATCTCAATTAATCTTTTAGCTACCATATATCCTGCCTAACTTCATAAAATCGTCTAAATGTAACCTAAAATCAAAGTAAAAAGACGTCGCTGGTACAGAAGGAGTTAACATATTCTCAATCACCACAATGCATCTCCCAAAAGTGATTACGATCCATTACATTTACAAAGCCTATTAGATCATGGTATAATAAAAAAGGAGTGTCATTCTGTTGGATAGATCGTGAAGCTCCTATACCCTGTTGCAAATAGGTAGGCCAGAATTGTGAACCCTAACCTCTATAACTCAAAAGGGGCTCAAAGGGGCTAGAGCAAATGGGCTGTACATTTCCACACCTATTCCCTGGCTGACCCTTCGCAAATGGTAGAAATATTAACTTGATTATTCTAGTCGTGTGTGAGTTATAGAGGTTAATGTTCAAAAGTTGTTGTTTACTTACTTGGATGAGGGTATAGCCACTTTGTTGACAACTTTCAAATTGGAAGTACTGTATGATCTATTTTATGTTAAATGGTCATGAATTTATCTATACCACAAAGTTCACTTTCATTTAGATTTTGTGGCGACTGAGGATACGGCACATATTTACCGTGTTTGCTGGCACATATGAGTGTTGGAAGATACACCTATAAATTGGGCTATGAATATTCAGAAAATTATAGTTACCATAAAGTTCAAGAAGCGTGATATTTCTGGCTGTTATATTTATGAAAAAATGCATCTTTTATGTCAGCAAATGCAGTATGTTTTGTTCTATATGACTATTGGATTGATACTTTTACTACATTTGTAAAGATTTAAAGTCTACATAAATATCCCTCCCTCAGGCAGTGGGCACTACATCACAGCTCTGCGGCAGGAAGGTAGAGAAGTGAGGTACTCCGAAAGTGCTCGACTCAAGTCCCCCATACTGGACCATACCAAGGACTACTGCCTCACCTTCTACCTCCATCATGTGGGAGATTTTCCTCCACCCGTGGTCGCCTATGCTGAGGTATACAAGTTATACAACCTCTTCTTTGAAAAATGGATAAAAAATTTTTTTTTTAGAGAAAATGGGGAATGGGCCTGGGTAAATAGATAGACAGATAGATGTACTTAACCTTAGGATTTATCTACCTACCTCATGTATTTATCTTCTATCTACCAAGGAGAATGGTGGTCCGTCAATCTATGTACCTTGTGTAGTTATCTATCTACCTTATGTATTTATCTATCTACCTCATTTATTTATTTATCTACCTCATGTATTTATCTATCTACCCAGGAGAGTGATGGCCCGTCAATCGTGGAGTTGGTTCGTCGAGACTACTCCCTGCACGACGCCTGGGTGTTGGTGGAGAGAGAGGTACCGGCAGGAACCATTGAGGCGCCCTTCTTGATCACCATAGAGACCCAGGTGTACCAGGAACAGGACGGTGATGCCTCCGTTGACGATCTAAAGGTCCGTGTTTGGTTATCATTTGGAAATACATACGTTAATCCGTCTAACTCACAACTATCTTTTTCCCGTACAACATATCTCAGCAAAACACACTTTATCCCCATGGTACAAATCCCATACTCCTGTCAGCCACTTAGAAATGTGGTAAATACCTTGCCTGGTTATTATTTTGGAGAGAGAATGAAGATGGATAAATTAACGACTATGATCTACATGTGAGTAGGTCAGTATTTTTGTTCACCTCATAGCAGCATTCCAGGCAGCTCGGTCTTTGGTATCCCTCTTAGTCGGTCCTTTGGCTGCGAGATCAGTGTGTCTACCTGATCCCAAGTCTTTCTTGATCTACCTCTCCTTGCAACTACCTCCACGTTCATAGACTTGCTAGGAAAAGTTAGTCTGAAGCCTGTAGGCTATCACACAAGCGTTTTATTCCCCTCAAATTTTATCTGCAACTCTCGCCTTCCAAGTTCTTCAACCATACCCGTCCCCCATGACACCCTCATATCCATCAGCTTATGCCCCAACGTGCCTGTTTAATCCCCTCCCACAATTACTACCTCCCCTTTGTTACATCCGACAACCACCCATAGTAAATCATTCCAAAGTTCTTCTCTAAAATTTGCTACCCTTTCTATAGCATGGCATTTTTGTTACTCTTTTTCTTGCTAACACTAAACTTGTATATTGTACCGGCGACGTCCTTTTAACATTACCATGGCTACCAAGGCCTCCAGCAATTAACAGGCTTGGAACTATCTCACTTAACCTTTTTTACTACTGCAGATCCTTCTTAAACTGCACATAATAGTCTAAATATAGCATGAATAAAAGGAAAAAGACGTCGCGGTACAGAAGGGGTTAAAAGCCATAATAAGAGGACAGAGTGCGGTATGGTGAACTAAAAGGCTTAATTTATGTGTCCACAGATAGCAGAATCCCGTTGCCCCAGAGAAGAGGAGATGTATTGTTCCTTCTCTCTGGGTCTGTGTGGGTTCCGGCAGGAGGAACAACTTGACGACCAAGACTGGCTGTGGCACGATAACAGCGGCATCAACGACCCCTACCTACCCCAGGAATCCCGCGCCCACCACTACTATATCTATCTCAACACTAATGAAACTAAGGTTAGCATTAAGATAGTACTTGTAGTAAATAGTTTAATCAGACCACTGAGTCTAAAGACCCAGAATATCTGTGAGGGGTTTCCCCAGTAGTCTTATGAGTTGTTTAACTCATAATGTGTCCACCACTAGTACAGTTGAGATGATGGTTACCGGTACCTGGTATATGTCTTGAGATAATGAACATTGATGGTGATAATTATCCAGTAATTGGAAGTTTTTGGCTCAAATAGTTTTCCAAAATACTTCATAACTTTCAAAGTATATACCACAGGCCATAGCACAGTTGGTAGAGCGCTCGCCTACAAACCTTGAGGTCGAGGTTTTGAGTCTCAGGCCAGCCAGTGCATTATTTGGCTGAAACCAGTACTGTGGTGGACGGTGCAGTCTAGCAATCTGTGGC
The DNA here is from genome assembly GCA_032716605.1 of Paralithodes platypus. Taxonomy (NCBI): domain Eukaryota; kingdom Metazoa; phylum Arthropoda; class Malacostraca; order Decapoda; family Lithodidae; genus Paralithodes; species Paralithodes platypus. The sequence goes on along the minus strand of CM064574.1, from coordinate 4,808,165 downwards.
AACAGTTAACTGAAATCCCTCATACATCAGGGCACCCACTCTAGCCCAGCTGTTGAGCAGGGAGTGCCTGGTGGTAAAAAAACGCATCAAAACCACATCATTAGAATGATTTCACTACAAAATTGAACAAAGGTTTTTTATGTGGAACCTTCAATAGTGCTGAACAACAACTGACATTTTCCACCTATGTGATTACAATTCGCTAAGTATCTTCTTCCAGGAATCGAAATTTGAAGGCAGTATCTATACATCTCTGTTTTTAATATAAAAAATACTCCAGAGATCGAAAGCAATGATCTACTAGGTACAGTACCAAATTTCAGTTATAATAAAATATTATAAATTTTGTTCCAGGGATCGAAGGCGGTGATCTACACAACCGAGTACCGCATACCCGAGCCTCACTGTGCCAGCTTCCAAGTCCACCTCCACTCCCAGCAAGAGGAGAAGGCTGCGTTTGATGTTTACAATGTTGGGGAGGGGACCATCGCTGACGGGGTCCGACTCATGCACAAGAAGAATGACCTGGGAACCGACTGGGTTACTTTACAGGTGAGGGACAATTAAAGGTAGCTATAGTTCATTCACTATAGTTAGGCCAGAAATCGTAACATAAGAATATAAGAAAAGTGGAAATCTGAAGAAGGCCTATTGGCCTATACGAGGCAGGCCCCTTCTTCCCTACATCCCTATTTGTTCTTTTACACCTTTATGCCCTACACTACATCTCTCACTATAACCTATACCCCTTGCACTACGCATATCCTCCAGACCTATGAGAGTTCCGTATGGAGCTCAGTGGTCTGGTTAATCTGCTCTACATAACTAACTAACTTACTATGCATATCCCCTACATTACATCTATCTTATAGTTACTTAAGATCATCCCTCTATTCTCTGTGTCCAGAATTATCAGGATGGCATAGGTGGTCATGATAATTTGACGACGGTTTTTAGTGCAGAAGATCATTTTAATGCTGTGGCAATTATAGTTTTAATGACCGTGCTACTTTTCACCTAACCCTAGAGGACCTTACTACTTTTCAGCAACCATAGAGGACTTTGTTACTTTTCAGCTAACCCTAGAGGCATCAGTCAAACCCTTCCGCCTGGCATTCCAAGGGACAATTGGTGAAGGGATGGACGGTTTATACTCCACCTTCGCCCTGGATAACGTACGCCTGACCCCCGGAGCCTGCAACACCCGGGCCTCCTGCACCTTCGAACATGGTCTGTGTGCCTGGTATGTGGATGAGGTGCGGAGTGACCTGGACTGGCAGCTGGCTACACCCGGGGAAGTATCGCTGGTCACCCGACCTTACTCGGACTTCACACTTAAGAACAACCAGGTAATTTGACCAGGTGCACTTTAATATCAACTAGTTAGCCAACATAGCCAACGTAACACCGATATTCAAAAAAGGCAGCAAATCCCTACCCAGTAACTATCGTCCAATTAGCTTAAGGGGACACTCCACCTTGGATTCCAAAAATTTGTACATTTTTCGATATTTTGTTTATATATTTTTTTGCTTCCTATAATACTGTACTATCGTGGCAAGCATCAAGTTTCCACATCTGACACTCTATACTCCCCCTAGAGCCCACACCCACCACCCCTACATCGCCCGAAAAATATGGAAATTTACGATCTTTTTGTTTTATTGTTATAAGCTTCCTATAACACTGTACTATCGTGGCAAGCATCAAATTTCCACATCTGACACTCTATACTCCCCCTAGAGCCCACACCCACCACCCCTACATCGCCCGAAAAATATGGAAATATAATAGTATACTGTAGTATAGTTGTTGTTGTTGTTGTTTTTCCCCAAGCTGCCTGGCCGAACAGCCCCAAGGCCCCGAGCAAGGCCAAGGCCGTAACCGAGCGCCCCCCACAGAACCCTCCCTGCCGACCACAATAAAGCCTGGGTGACCGAAGCCACTCCATGGCGGGGAGCTGAGGAGGGTGCGGAAACGCCCGGGAAACCAAAGCCCCACCCAGGGCCCTGTGCCCCTCAGCAATTATGAAGAGAAAGTTGAGGGGCAAAGGAAAGATGTGACGCTTTGGCTTCCAATCTTGGTAGATTAGGAGGTCAATCCACGCAAGAGACGCCGTCACTTGAGATCTAGAAAATATATAAGTAAAAGGAACAGTCAGAGTAAGCTATGGGTATGGCAGAGATCGCTCAGTTCTCACTCTGATAGACCAGCCCATCACCACATGACTAGAACCCAATCCTCTCAGCATCAGCTAGGAAAGGCCCTAGAAAGCCGCCTTTGGCGGGGGGATAGCTCCCCTATTTCAACCCTTTTCGGGGTTGGGCACCCGCCCACTGTAGTATAGTACAGTATATATATAGTATACAGTGTACAGTATACACTCTAGTAATAGTATAGTATGGTTTAGGCAATATAGTATAGTATATAGTATACATTACAGTTTACAAATATATAATATCCACCCTTCAGGATACCTTAGGGACGTACATCACTTTACAAAATAATTTAAAATATAAAAAAAAAAATATTTGAGTTACCCCAATAATTTCATTTTCGTCTAGGCGGGTGGGAGCATAGAGCACGCACTTAGAATAGGGGTAACACCAGCAGAAATTTTTCGCACAGACTGCTCATATCAATTTCATTATTTGGGCAAATTTAGATCTTTGTTCCTGAACATTTATGTTTATTCACCTTCTGTTCCCTACTCTGACTCTGATTATTGACTGATTCTCTCCATTTTTGTCACAGAATAAGACCAAGCATTTCTAACAAAGGTAGGGGACTCAGAAGTTATTTTCGGAACTTTCTTCAACACTAAAACGATTTATTTATGATAGGAAATTGGGCCAATTATTTACATCGATATTTACCTGGGGTTCTCAACCTGATCATGTATCAAATTGGCAATAACAAGACCCTTAGTTTATAGCCTATATATCTAAGTTACCTCAAAAAAAAAATTGACGAAATCTGCAGACACAAATTTTTTGAGAATTCTTCGTTCTGCTATACACTGAAAAATGCTAGCACGCGCGCGCGCGCGCACATAGAACATTGAAATTGGTATCGAGTTCGAGGTTTACCATGTACGTATACATAGTAAAAGGCCAGAACTGTAGCTCTTATAGAAGCTGAGAAAAGAAGGCGCCCTGAAGTGTCCCCTTAACCTCAGTTGTCTGTAAAATGCTAGAAGCGGTCATACGAGACAGAATCGTAAATCACTTAGAGGAAAATAACATACTTAAAGATACTCAACACGGCTTTCGTAAAAATCGTTCCTGTTTAACAAACCTCTTAGACTTCTTCCACGATATCCTCAACCTCTACGATGAGAGTATAGCTGTAGGTATTATATACCTTGATTTTCAAAAGGCCTTTGACAAAGTTCCCCACAAACGTTTACTGCTAAAACTAAAAGCGCATGGAATACAAAACGGTGTGTTGAAATGGATAGAAAATTGGCTCAGCAACAGAAAGCAAAGAGTAGTCATAAACGGTAAGGCATCTAAATGGACCAATGTAAGTAGCGGGGAACCCCAGGGATCGGTACTAGGACCAATTCTCTTTCTAATTTACATCAACGACATAGATGAGGGTCTCACCTGTACAATCTCAAAATTTGCTGACGATACAAAAATTGCAAATAGCGTACTCTCAAAAGAACAAGTTGACGGTATGCAACACAATCTAGATAAATTGTCATGTTGGGCCCAAATTTGGCAAATGAGTTTCAATGCGGATAAATGCAAAGTACTACATATCGGATACCTAAATGAGAAAGCAAACTATTCGATGAATGGCACTCAGCTTAAGAATGTAAACAGAGAAACCGATCTGGGAGTAACAATATCGAGCAACCTAAAACCGAGTCAACAATGTTCAGAAGTTGTTAAGAAGGCAAACAAAATAATTGGCTTTATAGGCAGGTCATTTGAGCATAAATCCAAAGAAGTTATCCTAACCCTTTACAATTCCTTAGTCCACCCTCTTCTGGAATACTGCGTTCAATCCTGGTGCCCTTATTACCAAAAAGATATAAACAAGCTAGAACGAGTTCAACGTAGAGTTACCAAAATGATACCTAGCCTAAAGAACAAACCATACGAAGAGCGTCTTAGAGAATTAAATCTATTTCCTTTAACCCAGCGCAGATTAAGAGGTGACTTAATTCAAGTGTTCAAAATCATCAAAGGCATCGACAATATGAACTGTAGTAAGTACTTCACTATCGACCAATCTAATTACACACGGGGAAACGGTTGCAAAATTATTGGTAAATCTTTTAACTCGCACGAATCTAAGAATTTCTTCTTCAATGGAGTTGTCAACTTGTGGAATGGGCTTCCCCGAAACGTTATAGACTGCATCACCGTTGATTCATTTAAACTCCGCCTAGACAAATATCTCGCATCAAACCCGCGACTGACTGCGTTTGTAAATGAATAACTTTATTTTATCCCCCCCTCAGTTACTAACCCATCTGTCCTCTACTAACTTCCTAATCCTGCCACGGACATTAGTTCCAGGGCAGTAGTTCCCTTTCCAATGTTCCCTTACCCACTCTAAACCACTGTTTGGACACTTGATCCTCAGTGTTTTGGAGGACAAGCAACCTAGAAGGGTCACTGGATCTGTTGTTGCTTGATTTCCTTTGTACTCCTTTGTAGTTTTTTACGGATGAATTGCTGGTTCCACTGCATGTCTGCCTGCTGAGACCGGAACCTCTCCGGGAGATCTGTCTGTGACCAGGAAATCTTTTGCTGGAGACCCCTCATGATCCTTGGTCTCTGGGTCTTCTCCAGGGTGACCTAGATGTGTGTGAATTACTTATTTTGTATTTCATTTTGTTGTAACTGTTCAGGCTCTATCTCGAGTTGGCCACCCTCAGGTATGGGGTAGGTCGCTCGATCAGTATATACATACATACATACATGCCTATACAGTACAGTATATAATTGGTTGTATTTTGTTTACCTCTTTCAGGGAAGCTTTGTGTATATTGAGGCAGCTGAGAACTTAAAGAACAAGAAGTCCCGACTACTGAGTGAAACAATGCCATTCTTAGTAGGGGCTGAACTCTGCCTTACCTTCTGGTACCACATGTAAGTTGATACTATTATTTGTATCCTAATCACCTTATCGTATCAGCTAGGTAGTGTGTTGTAGATGGAAGTTTGCATAGAGAAGAGAATAAGCCAGGTATTATGTTTTATTATTTTTAACCCATGCAATACCAGGGACATCCTTTTCATCAGATTCTGGCAACTAATAGACAATTATATTCAGTTTAGGAAGGACGTGTACGAAAGAAAAAAGCTACAGACTATCTCAATTCATCCATATATCCTTCCTAAGCTTAATAAAATCGTATAAATTAAGCTAAAATTAAATATAAAAAGACGTCGCTGGTACTCAAAAGGTTAACATTGTTCATAACACCTATACATGCTGCCTCTTTAATTCCTTGAATATGATGAGAGTACGTTAATATATGTGCGACTAATTTGCTTGGACCCAAATTCAATTACAGTACTCATATAGTGATGTTCATTCTATGTGGTGGTTTTGTGTTCTTTTATTTCAAAACTATATTATTTTAGCAAAATCGTTATTTCCTCATAGTGATTTTGATAAGTTCTTTTGTCTTTATATTGTGCCGTTCCTGTTTTGGTTTGTTTATATTGCAAGTTTTACATTATAATAAGTACATGCTTCCTCTCCAAGTTGTAATATACAGTATGTAACTTGAACATTTATACTCTTACCCTCAGTTTTGTATAAACTTTTCACTAGATGTATTGAAAGTATTCGACTAAGCTGTTTAATTTATGCAGATACGGAGCGGAAGATTTGATACTGAGCGGCGCCATGCATAACCCCAATAACGGGAAGGTGACATCCATGTGGAACCTGACCACCTCGGACCTTCCGGGGGGTGTTGTGTGGGACCCATATTGGCAGTACGCTTCGGCACCCTTCTCCGCTAATTACAAACACAAGGTACCTATACTCGTTTCATTGTAAGTAGGCCTAGATTTATCCTCTTTTTGTGAAATATTTGTTGATTTTTATAGACCAAAGAAGAGACTACTGTACCATGACTCTCCTCATTTCAATATATGCACATACAATACTACAATATTCTGCACATATTGTAGTTTCTTTCGGCTCTATCCCCAAGGAGAAGCTGATTTTAACATTTGTGACCAGTCATGGGGTTATCAATTCCTTATCTTATGTACAATACAATACTGTAGTTTAATTGCTCCTCAAAATACTACACTACTTACAATTTAACCTTATCTTTCCTGCAGTTAGTGATTGAGGCCACACTGGGGTCCGGGTTCATGGGTGATGTGGCCGTAGATGATGTGGTCGTGGCGGCCGGTGGGTGTGTGATCCGACCCACAGAGGCTCAGTCCGGGGTAGACTACAAACCACTCACTCCACCCACACTACCACCTCCCACCACTGTTGCTCCTAACGTATATAACTGCGCCTTTGATACCGACCTGTGCCAGTGGACCAGCGACTCTAGCTCAGTAAGTATGCTACCTTCACTATCTGTCTGTCAATCAGGGTTTTCTCTTGTATATATGAAGGGTCATGCCTGGAAGTGATGTGGGCAGGCATTGTGGTGGTCAGCTTTGCTGTGTGTCTGCCTGCTGAGACCGGAACCTCTCTGGGAGGTCTGGGACCTGGGAGTGTTTTGCTGGGGACCCTAAATGGGCCTACGACTCAGGGTCTTTTCCTGGGTGACCTAGATGTGGGTTATTTATCTATTCATATATTTAATGATGTTTTTTTTTTTCTTTTATCCCTGTTCGGGCTCCGTCTCGAGTCAGCCATTTCCAGCTATGGGGTATGTGCCTGAGTATATATACAGTGGTCCCTCGCGTTTAGCGGATTTCAGCTTGGCGAAACACAGTATTGGCGATAGGTTGGATATGGTACCAGAATCCGAATTTGGCGCTTCAAATACACTTTTGGCGAAAATGCTGACGTCACGGAATGGCGTCGGCCCAGAATGCGCCGCCCGCAAGCTAGTCTCACCAGGCCTAACTCTAAATAATTCATGGTAAATAAAATCTGTTATCTATTATCTATTGTCTTTTCTATTGCTGTTAATGTTTCATGTAGGCTACAGTAAAGCGCCGTATTGAGAGTTACTCTTAGGCCGAGGCTAGGCTATAGATAGGCTTAGGCCTACTCACAAAACCCTAACTGAGCTGCTTGGATAGAGAGAATATCCCAGGTATATTTCATAAACGTATACAGTATTAACAGAGTAATCTTGACCAAACCGATTTGTGAACCTCATATCTCTTGTGTTTTGCTTTGTTTATTGTGCCAAACAGTCTGCGACACACAAACACACACGCGCGCATCAGCTTACTCAGAGTCAGGGGCCCAATCGATAAATATAATTAATCAAAGAAGTGACCACGGATCCAAAACCAATTTCATTATTTTGCTCAATCGAAAAGCAGTTGGTATAGAAAATTCTAGTCTTCACCATTCACAAGGTAAAAGTGATTTATGCCTCCTGATATATATCTAAGCTAGGTTAGACCATTTCTTGGTCTGGCTAGCTAGTGACTTAGCAACTTTTTATCTAAACTTATTAACCAGTAACTTAGCAACTTGTTGCTAAGGTGATGTGGTTATTCCTTATCAATAAGACTATGCAAAAGATAACAATTAATTCTGCTGCCTGATATACATCTAGCCTAGGTTAGGTCAATTCTTTGTGGAGATATATAGGCTAGGCCTATGTCTTCTAGCAAAAACAGAGTAAGCAGACGGCGCCGAGTGTGTCGGCGATCGACGATGCGCATGGCGGGCGGTTTGAAAAGGCCCAAAAGGGTGAACTCGGGCCTCGTCAAAGACTAATGGATAATTTTCCCATTTAAAGTACTATTCGCGTTTGGCGAAATTCACTTTTGGCGATGGTTTGGCTAGACTAATGAATTCGCTAAATGAGAGGGACCACTGTACTGTATATACATACAGTACCTGTATATACAGTAGGCTACATATATTTTCCCAGTTTTAGATAATTGGTTAATATATCAGTGCATAGCTTTATATTAATACATTATGGAGACTTTATTATTATACTTTTTGTTTGTACAGGGGTCGGGAAATCAGTTGGCTTGGACTGTTCATGGTGAGGACGAGCTATCTAATGGTAAGTATTGTACTATACTTTTTGTCTATGTGTATGAAGGAGACAAAAGGCAGGTTGCTTATAACGAGTGTCTCCCTCAAAGCCAAAAGAGTGACAGGGCTGAATTCAAGGGACGTTGGGGTCGAAATGCCTGGACACACGAAGTTTGAAGCAGTTTATATCATAAAATGAAGGAAAGATTGATTGAGGGAGAGAGTTCATGTAGATTGAGGCTTGGGGGGGGGGTGCAGAAGGAAGCCTAGTTCATCATTAAGCCGCTAGGGCCCGCATTACATTCGATTGCATGGCATGAAACATGGTGACGCCATATTGCGTCACCATAGGTGCTGCCCATAAACACGTATGATTCCATATGACGTCACCCGGGGCATAGGAGGTATGACTATTGTTTGTTTTGTTTGTTTTGTTTGCCTTGTCACTGCCTTGATCTCTCAGCTATTATGAAGTGAAAAATGTGGTTCATTGTGAAAATTTGGTATTGTTATGATATAGAAGAAGAGTAGTTTCAAAAATTTCCAGTTAGTATCAAGAAATCAGTTGCTAAGGGATTCCATTTACTCTCAGCTTACTTAAAACTTACTATATACCTTTATGCTTTATGTCAGGTGGGTATGCGTACCTGGACATCAGTGCAGGTGTGAATCGTGGTGCACATGGCATCCTAAACTCCAGTGAAGTATCCGCCACCTCAGCCGCTTGCTTCTCCCTCTACTACCTGTTGGACGGTCCACATCAACTCAACGTACTCACACAGGTCAGTCTTGACTCGTGTTCTTCCTTATGCGTACTTCTGAGAGGTCGGTCCCATGTGATCTGTGCCCCATACAATGTTCTTACCTCTCTCTTAAGGGTAGGCCACACCCTCGCCCCCCAAATTCCCCCCAAATCCCCCCCCAAAAAACCAATCCCTCCTTATTTTTATGATATTGCAACATATTTGTTATTCTATTAGTTTGTAGTAGTATCCTATATATATTCACCGAAATTGGTTGCTTTTCATATGTAATGTATTTTTTATTTATTTTTATTTTTTTTTCAGAAAAAATACTAATAAAATCCAAAATGTTTTGAAACCTCTTGAAATTTCCATGGTGCATTCTTAACACCTAACTAGCGGTACCCGTCATATGACAGGCTAGAGAACAATGGACAATGTGGCGGTACCCGTCATATGACGGGCGGCATTTTGAGCACATTATCGGCTCTGAGAGAGAGTCCCCGCGTTGGGAGGACGATAGGCGGGCTCTGACCGTTCGGCCCGACCACAGAGCCGCGACTGAGCCCCCACTGCAACATTCCACACCCACGGCCTTGCGAGACCAGGAAAAAACTGGGGAAATTACCTTATTTTAGGGTTTTTCACCTCTCGTTGCGCGATCGCTACAAGATAACCCGTGGTCGTACAAGGTTGATTCAGGTGTCATTGGAAAGCTCTATTATCGCCCTTTCACGGATGCATAATTGTATTATGCTCTGGCTCTTCTTTATGCATGAAAAAGAGCATGAAATGAAGCTCGTTTAGGGTAAATATGCCCGCTTGACAGGTAGTAGATGTTACAAATGGCCCCTCTCTTTGAGAGTTCAAGCATAAATACACATGTCGTATAAATTTTAGGGTGTTCATTAGTAGAAAGTGCTTAAAATATTTGTTGAACAAATATTCATAAATTTATCCATAAAGCTAAACAAATCTCAAAATGTTGGCCAAAAAATTCTGGGTAAGATTCCCCAATGTCAATAATGCAATTTTGTGTATAACATATTGCTTATATAGGTATACTGCATATATGTGCTTTATTAGACGTATATCAGTCCATAAATACTCATGGTATGGATTCTAGAATGGCAAAAATTCCTTTAGAAATTACGTGCATTTCAAAATTCAACCTACGTAAATGTTGGTTTGTTAAAAATAGTTCAGTTTGGGGTCTTATTATTGTTTTCTTTGGTGCGCTAGCTTTTCAGAAAACGAAGGCAATTTAGTATTTGATGGATAACTGCTTAATTTTTACTGAAATACAAATTGAAATTTTAAATGGTTTCAACAAATTTTGGATTGTATATATATTTTATTCTGAAAAATTAAATAAAATAATTAATAAAATATAATTGAAAAGCAACCAAATTTGATGAAAATATAGAGGATACTACTACAAACTATTAGAATAACAAACATGTTGCAATATCATAAAAATAAGTTTTTTTCTTTTTCTTTTTTTGCTAACCATGGTAATAACTTCATGGAATAATGAAAATGAGAATAACTGCTGTTTTCTAGTTAGTACTCCACATTCGGGAATTCAATAGCACATATACAGTATTATCTAACTATTCAATGATCATAAAGTTTATAGTCTTTATGACAGTAATTCCTCAGCTATTATGCATAGCACATTAATAACTTTATCTCACTTGTTTTAGCGAGGAGGTGTTCTGGAATCTGTGTGGTCTCGTGGTGGTCCAGTGGGCACCTTCTGGTCTAAAGCGTTGATAGAACTGGCTTCGGAGGAACTATTCTATATCCTGGTGGAGGGCATCCGAGGTGACACTGCTAACGGTATCATGGCTATTGACAACCTGGAGCTGACGGAGCGATCTTGCCAGTTAACAGGTCAGTTGGGGTTCTCAGTATGCTGCCTTCTGTTGTCTAGATACTCTTCAGTTTAGGAAAGATCTGTGGAAGTTAAAGGATTAATCAACATGTTGCAATGGAGTGTAGCCCTTTAATTCCTAGATCTCTTTCCACATATATTAATTAGTTTCATTGATTTCATTAATTAGGTTTATTTGTAAGTTAATTGGTGGGTTTGTGAATAAATATGAATAGGCCAAGCTGCATAAAATTATCCTGTGCTAGCCTGATTAAATATTATAATGCAATCGTGTTAAAGGGACTAGCCTAAATAAAATTATAAAACAATTGTGTTTCAGAGGAATTGTGTGACTTTGAGAATAGCAAGAGCTGCAGATGGAAGAACAGCAACCCTTCCCCCGACGTAAACGATCCCACTTGGTCCTGGTCTGACGGTCGTAGCAGCACCGGCGACCACACCACTGGGACGGTGGAAGGTCACATGATGTGGGCCGCTAACAACATCAACAGCAGCAAGCAGAACACTGCTAGCATGTCATCACCTCTATATATGGCATTGGGCACCAGTTGTATCAGGTACAGCACTTTTCAATTCTAGCTCTTCCCAAGCTTTCTGATATCTATTCAAAAACCTCTCCTACAATTTTGGGCTTAATGCTAAAAATACGTAATAAAATATATGAAGTAAATAAAAAAATATATATAAATATATAAATAAAGCATAGCGTACACTTTCTTTCTCACATGTCTTTTACTCCGTCTCATGTCACATACTAACAGCTTATGTTGGGTAATACACTCTTCTCCAGGAATAACCTTCACATTCCTAAACAAAATTTCAGTCATTATTCCTAACTATAATGTAGTCAATTTGGCTGCTGTTCCCACCAGATTTGCAAGTAATCAGGTGGCTTTTCCTCTTCCTATACATTGTGTTACAAACTATCATATCTAGGGCTTCGCCAAAATCTAGGATTCTTTCACCTACGTCATTTCTAGTGCTGTACCCATATCCAACATGCACTCCTTCGTATCCATCTGTACTCCTATCAACCTGCCTATTTAGATGCCCTCCCAAGAAAACTAATTTATGCAAAAGCTGGTGATTTTAATGTAGTTGCGAATTTAGTGTTGTCAATGTTAAGAGTTGTATATATAGGTAGCTTCTGAAACTCACTGGTCTGGTTAATTTGCTCTAATGAAAACAAATCTATAGGTAGCGACAGTTGATCATTATCATTATTTTTTAACTAATGATTTGATTTTGATTTCCCAGATTCTTCTACTATGCCCGAGAGGGGACTTCTGCCACACTGAAGGTCTACTATGTTGAGGAGGATCTCAACGGTTTGGGACCTTTTGTAAGTGTACAAAACAATTACTGTATCTAATTAGGATTACTGAAGTAGTGTTAATATATGAAGACGATGAGTGTAGAGAGATGGACAAAGGAAATCTATAATCTAATCTATTCATTTCACTCCCAACACCAAACACCTCCCAATGAAATTAATTGAGGATGTTTGGTGAAAAGGAAAAATCTACAAAGCAGAGGTTGAGGGTGTTAAGGGAGCCCACCTCGCTTTTTTCTCTTTCTCTCCCTCTCTCTTTGGCTTGTATCCATTCGGCCCCATTCAGCCTACTGTGTTAAGACGTTTACCCCCATCCAGGTGTCAATATTTTCCTGGCGAGCTGTAGCGAGCTATCGCTCGCCAGGAAGAAATCTACACCTGGATGGGGATAAACGTCTTAAAACAGTTGGCTGAATGGGGCCGCATGGATGCAACCCAAGAACAGAGAGAAAAGGAGAGAAAGATAATAAAAGCTGGTGACCCCCCTTAAGTGAAATGGAAAACCAAAGAGGATATAGAGAGGTGTGAAATACGCTTAGACCAACAGGGGCTTGAGAATCCAGGAGAGGGAAAGGCATTCAAGAGAGAGAGAGCAAGTAGAGAAAAGTGGGGTGTGGGGCAGGATGACACACTGGACTGAGACACTGACCATTACTTTTTACTCCATCAGTACCGGTTACGTCTTTTGTATTTTATTTCAGCTACATTTAGACGAGTTTATGAAGCTTAGGAAGGATATATGGTAGCTAAAAGGATTAATTGAGATAGTCTGTAGCCTATTAATGGTTAGACGTCATGCCTAAGCTGAATGAATTTGTCTAATATTTGCCAGAATAGACTGAAAACGACGTCGCCGGTATAGAAGGAGTTAATATTCATATTATTATTCAGCAGCTGCCATATCAGAATTGTGGGGAAAATGCACTAATATAAATGGTTGTTACTTTGTGTTGCAGGACCCAGTGTCAGTGTGGAGCGGACCGGTGGGGGAGGTGGGTCAATGGATGGAGGGCCACACAGACATTAAAGGTAGAGTGGAACTGTTCACTGTTATGGTGAAAGTTATATTCAACACCAAGGACCAAACATCATTCGTCACCTTTGATGACGTATCCCTTCACCTGGGCTCTTGTGGCAGTACAGGTACGTACATTTCTATTTACTGTTAGGGCTCTGTCTCGAGTCGGCCACCCCCTATAACAAAAGAAAATAGGGAATGTGCCAGAGTATATATATATATATATATATATATATATATATATATATATATATATATATATATATATATATATATATATATATATATATATATAATATATACCACAAATGGGGTAATTGTGGACACCTGGGGCATTGAAGGACAGTTCATTAAAACCTCAATTATAATAATTCTGAGTTATGTCTTTGGCAACATTATGGCTTAATGATGTTTATGCTTGAATTTATTAGATCCCTATAAATTGAATAATAAAGAGTTTATTGGCTGCCCTCAATTGCCCCAGGTGTCCACAATTACCCCCTTTGACGGTATATATATATATATATATATATATATATATATATATATATATATATAGTAGCTATCTAAGCCCGGTGTTAGCTAACTTTTCAATAATCCTGATACATAGCTTCTTTATATCTCAGAAATGGCTATAGCTAACAGGCTGTAATTTCATACATCTATTTACTGCATAGGTCTGGTTAGGTTAGATTTATTACGATTTTCTCCCGGGCAGCGCCGGGTACCTCAGCTAGTTAAACATATACCTTTATACAGGTGCTTTTGAATTAATTGTATTCAAATATGGTAATGTGTAATTCATATAAAATAACAACTTTCTTTGCAGCTGAATGTAATTTTGACGACCTGAGTATGTGTGGGTGGACTCACTCTCTGGCGGAGAAGGCTTACTGGAACCTGCTCTCCGGCACTGACCATACCTACGGAGGAGAGAAGGGTAAGTGTAGCTTTGAACTGTATTGAACGGATGAGGAGGATTGGCGGAAGCATGTTAGATGTATGGAAGTTGAGGGAAGGACAACACCCCATTTTTCACAACCATATAAAAATGTGTTGACTTGCTTATTTGTGTATGTTGAGCAGTACCGTATATTGATGTCTATCGATCGATCTATCTAATTATCTATCTATCTACTGATATATCTACCCGTCTATATCCATCTAACCATCCACATCTCTCCCTCTATAAACTTATTAATGATGTTTAATGTTAATACTTACATAGACGGAGGGATGATAGTGCTAGAGCCGACCAGGTACGAGGGTGGTGACGCGGCTGTGTTAAGGAGCCCCGTACTAGACCCGGCCGCTGCTGTCTCCACCTGCCTGCAATTCTGGTTCCTCAAGGATCAACCACAAGAAGGCACTATCAACATCTATATTGAGGTACAGTCTATCTATCTATCCCCTCTCACCCATTACTGAGGCAGGGGGCTTGGAATCGTCCTACTCGACGAGACAGAGAAATGGGCGAGGGAACACGAAAGTGGTCCCGGATCCAGAGAATAGGAACTTTAAATGTTGTTTCCGTTCGGTCTCTGTCTCATGTCGGCCACCCCCAGCAATGGGGTATGTGTCTGGGTATATACATGTCATACATACATACTGCATTGCTACCAGAATATCGTATACAGTATATATATATATATATATATATATATATATATATGAAACGTTTCCCTGACACTTCATGAACTTGTATTAGTAGCCTAATAAATATTTGTTTGTGAATTTGTGTGAATAATAAGCGCTCTAGTAAATACGTAAAATTATTATTATTATTATTATTATTATTATTATTATTATTATTATTATTATTATTAATGTAGCGGTACTGTATATTATATTCCAGCCTTTTAATGGTGATAAAGTGTTGGTGTGGAGTGTGAGTGATCAGTACACATCATGGAGTGTGGGTCGCGTCCCTCTTCACGGAGTCATCTCGGGATACTTCACCATCATTCTGGAAGGAGTTGTGGGCTTCAACCAGCTCCACACAATTCGTTAGTATTTGTATATCCAAATTATTTGTTGTCATAATGTGTTATACAGGAAGATGATATGAAGTACCAACCAGTACCTTAGTTTCTGTATATTATGCTATGCACAATTTTGTTGCAGTTTCATTATTTGTAATAATAGGTGACAGCTGACAAATATTAAAAGGATGTTTTCTTATGTTGTCATCTTATGTTGTTGCCGACCAAGGCTGACAAGTCCCATCCACCCAGATGTTTATTTGGATTTCTCCCCTAGATGGGTTCCTGATCAAGGCTGATGAGTCGCATCCACCCGGATTAATATACCATTATGTATATTCAATATTTTTTAATATGATTATGAATAACTATATGTTAATGAATCTGATAACTTTTGCAGATATTGATGACTTGTTGCCATTTACTGGTTTGTGTGGAGTGTGGCCAACTGAAGCACAACCCTCCAACACCACCACCACCACACCACCTCCACCAACTGGATCCACCACCACGCAAGGTAACACATTTCTCAACTCAACACCTTCCGTATTATGTACCATTTAAAAAAATACTTAATACACAGAGCGAGTGGTTACAATCTCGCATCCTAAATGGCGGCTTTCCAGGCGACCCAGTCAAGGGCTGCCTCTGTTGACAAGTTCTATATTTTGAGATCAATGGAGTACCTGATATCACATCTTTCTAGATCTACCACTACGAGCATTGATAATTCTATACTCATTTTTTTCAGCGCCTCTTGGAGAAAACGACTGTGACTTTGAGGACATGTTGATGCCCCTGTGTCGGTGGAGTACCTTGGAGGGTAACAACACGGCAATCTGGGTGTGGTGGAGTGGGCCTCCCAACACTGTCTCACCTGGACCCAACACCGACCACACCTACGGCACAGGTACGGTCGCGCTAATAAATCATGTCCCAGCTGTCATTATGTTTGGCTTGCTCTTAGCTGTATTAATGTCTGTCAGATGTTGAATTGGGTGGGTAAGTGTAGGAACAGGTTTGTATATTTCACTCGATATGAAGAAATGAAGCCTAGGTATTGCTGATACCAATTATTGATCAAAAAATACTTGGTGCCGAGACATCACTTATTAGTGCGACTGTATATTTGCCCATAATTATGCGTTCATGCAGTTCTTCTCTGTGATCTTATACGTGGACATACAATGCGCATGATTAAATTACAAGTGTAGTTTCTTATCCAGTGGCTAATTATCTGTTTATAAATACAATGCGCATGATTAAATTCAAGTGTAGTTTCTTATACTGTGGCTAATTATCTTATTATCAATACAATGCGCATGATTGAATTACGAGTGTTATTTCTTATCTAGTGGTTAACTCATTTGATTAGTCAACTGATAATTAATTGCGAGAAACCACACTCGCAATTCATTCATTACAGGTTGGCTATCGTTTGCCAAGTAATAATCGACAGTTTGGTGGGATGAAAAGTCTTACAATGGCCAAACTAATAGGGTGAAACGTTTGTAATAAGTAACACCCCATTCTTAACATTAATCGTCAATTACAAACCCCAATGTATTTGAATAAACTAATGAACGCATATGGTCCTCCCGGGATTCGAACTCGGGACACCACACCCAGAACATAAGCACCTAAACCATTACAGATAAAGGACACTACCTGTATGTGGAGTCCCAGTGGTCGTCCCCCCCAGCCGTTGCCACATTGTACCGCGGCCCAGTCAAGGAACCACAGTGTTTCTCCTTCTGGTACTACATGTTCGGGGAGGAGACACCGCAGCTCACCGTGGCCGTGGAGGAGAACGGCATCAGGAGCGAGCCCTTGTTCATCAGGGCAGGATCACAGGGGGACTTCTGGCACCACGCTCTCATGGATATCAAAGTTGCTGGGACGGAGTATGATGTGAGTAATAATAATAATTAAGGGGACCCAGACGGTATTGTGCAGTATGAATTACTGGTTCAGCTCAATGGTTTAAGGAGGGGGTTTAGTTTGCTCTAATATTCTATATACTCAGGCCCAATCCCAACTTTTTTTTTTTTTTTTTTTTTTTTTTTTTTTTTTTTTTTGAGGGCGGTGGCCGACTCAAGACACAGCCAGAATAGGGACAACAAAACAGAAAACAATTAACACACAACAACAAAATACAAATTCACGAACAAAAAAAAAAAAATTGTGTGAATTACATAATATACCTTGAATAATCTTACGTTGATGTGGAACTGTGGTATTATCATCAGGTGATCATCGTAGCGGAGTGGACGACCTCAAGCCAGGGTATAGTAGCTGTGGATGACCTGAGACTGCACCTGGGGAACTGTGACCACCACCCCAGTGACCCCAACATGCTACATGACTTTGAGGAGGTCGGGTCAATGTTTGTGTTGATTGAAGGCAGTGCGGTGGACTGGGACGTGATGAGTGTCGACAAGGATCCTGATCATACGCTTGGCACTGCTAAAGGTAAAGGAAAATTTATAGGAGTGCTTTTTCATGACCATTTTATACGCTTGGCTCTGCTAAAGGTATAGGCAAATTTATAGGAGTGCTTTTTCATGACCATTTTATACGCTTGGCACTGCTAAAGGTATAGGCAAATTTATAGGAGTTCTTTTCCATGACCAATTTATACACTTGGCACTGTTAAAGGTAAAGGCAAATTTATAGGAGTGCTTTTTCATGACCAGTTTATACGCTTGGCTCTGCTAAAGGTAAAGGCAAATTTATAGGAGTGCTTTTTCATGACCATTTTATACGCTTGGCTCTGCTAAAGGCATAGGCAAATCTATAGGAGTGTTTTTTCATGACCATTGTTGTTCATTGTAGCATTGTTTTATAGCTAGATAGATAGTTTTATGGCCATTTTTATCTGGATTTGTATTCTGGATTTTTTTTGGAACGGCAATGCGTTTCTGGCAGCCTTGTCAAATGTCACACTGGTGTTCCATTGTTATTACTTAAACTAAACCTGCATGAATGAATTATAAGTTATACATGGGTGCATTGGTTAGCACATTCAGTGTGAGCAGAATGTGATGGACAATCCCACACATCACTTATTATCTATTCCATCAGTATACCTAGACCACAAGATTTCCAAGTAGAACTATTATAGGGCTGGCATATCATTCAGCTTTATTGACCACTCCGTTTGCTACAGTTAACCATATTCTTTCATTATCATAAATGGAAGGGGGGGGGGGGATTTGCTGGCAAGTTGATTTGAGTAAAGTATATTCGTATTTTTAACCAACCCACCAATTAACTTACATATAAACCTAATTAATGAAATCAGTGAAATAGTGATGTAATCGTAATGTTTGATGTGGTGTTATCAGGTCACTTTGCCCGAGCCGAGCTACATCCATACACTGAGGGCCAGCTGGGTCAGATCGTCTCTCCCGTCTACCTCAACCCTGGCAACACTTACCGGTATGTTGATTATACCATTGATTATCATTCTTTGGTGTTTTTCTTGTTTGATTTCTTTTTCTTCATTTTCTTTTCCTTTTTTCTGTTTTTTTTTTTCCTTTTTTTTCTTTGTGTTTTCTTCCTTTTTTACTTTTGTTTTCATTTCTTTTTTCCTTTTTGTTTTCTTGTTCTTGTTCTTTCTTTTTTTGTCTTCCTTTCTTTTTTCTTTTTTTCTATATTTGTATGAAGGAGACTAAAGGCAGGCTGTTTGTAGCAAGCGTCTCCCACAAAGCCAAAAGAGTGACAGACAGCCAAATTCAAGGGACGTTGAGATCAAGATGCCTTGACCCACAAAGTTTAAAGCAGTCTTAAGTCGTAGGATGAAGGAAGGATTGATTGAGCCTCCCTTCAAGTATGTCCATTCCTGACGTACATTTACATTCTAGTTGTCTGCACATGTACGGTAGCGCTAATAACTCATGTCTCAGCTGTCATTATGTTTGGCTTGCTCTGTGCTGTATTAATGTATTTCAGATGTTGAATAGGGTGGGTAAGTGTAGGGACATGGTTGTATATCTTACTCAAAAAGAAGAAATAATGTGTAAATATTTCTTATAACAATTATTGATCAAAACATAATTGGTGCCGAGACATCACTTATTAGGCCGACTTTACGGTACTACACTATGTCTTTCACACCCAATACTGCAGTACTGAAATATTTATATTTCATTTACCTACACATGTACTACTTAATATTCAGTATACCCTACACTATTATTCTATAACATATACAGTATATTTCAGTTGTCTACATATGTACTACTCATTGCCCTACACACCCAACACTATCGTTTATTCGTTGTAAGTAGGCGAAAAATCATGACCTCGATCATCTGTAACTCAAAAAGGGCTAGAGCGAATCGGCTGTAAATTTTCACATCTATTCCTTGACTGACTCTTTCCAAATGGTAGAAATATTAGCTCGATTATTCTAGTCGTTTTTTAGTTACAGAGGTTAGAAGTCATGATTTCTCGCCTACTTACAGCGAATAGACTATAGCAGTACTGTAATATTTATATTTCAGGTGTCTACATATGTACTACAAAATGTCCGGAGTGTCTGATACCGCTGTGCTGAGGGTGTACATGCGGGACACTGATGATGGGAGTGGTGTGGCTTTGAATATGACCAAAGATTTGGTGTGGGAGCAGTCGCAGAGTCAAGGAGAAAACTGGGTCACTCTGGAACTGTATATGTACAAGAAGGAGAATTTCCAGGTCAGTAGGATGTGTTTATTGGTGTTGATGTGAGAGAGAGAGAGAGAGAGAAAATGTGTGCGTGTGTTTGGTTAGTGTGATGTGGTTTTTTTATGAGAGAGAGAGAGAGATTGTATGTGTGTGTGGTAAGTATGATGTATTTTTTGTTATTAGTATATATGTGTGTGTCTGTGTGTGTCATATAAAGCAGTTTTTATAACTGTGTACTATTTATCATTATTCAGATGATTATCAGGTAATATTACAGTGTATTAACTCGCTTTCTATTTGTGTTGCAAACAGCTGTAACCGAACACTACTTTTCAATTAATTATTAAACATTTTAACATACATATTAACCCTCTCAGGCTCACGGTTGTCAGTTACTATCTAGCGAATTTTTCTATATAAAAATGTAAAAGAATAGCTAAGTTAGCTTTCTAAATATTACAAAAAGCCACTGATTCCTATTGAGATCATCTAACATCCTTACCTAATCAATCAGGTAACCCAGAACCTAACCAAATTTAATGGATTTGTATGTGACAAAGTATTTATTATTATTATTATTATTATTATTGTTATTGTTATTATTTTATTATTATTAGTATTATTATTATTATTATTATTATTATTATTATTATTATTATTATTATTATTTTCTCAGGTAATATTTGAGGCCCAAGTCTTGAAGGACACGGTAGCAGTGATCGGGGTGGATGATGTTTACTTCAGCCGCGAGGACTGTGTGCGCCACTCACTGTGTGACTTTGAACATGACCTCTGCTCCTGGTCTAACAGTGCCAGTGACACGGCGGACTGGCTACAACAGAGTCCATCAGATGCTCTCCCGGGGCCGCCGCTAGACCACACTTACGGCAATCAAGGTAGAGTGATCGTAGTTAAGCCAGTATCACACGAGAGCTTTTAAAGTCAACATTCGATGATCAACATATTTCTGGAACATTTTGTACTGGTTTCGGAGACTAGACTGATGATGGATGAATTTAGGTAACAGAAAAATATCAAATGTTTACCTCATAAGCTGCCAGACCAGTGTTGAGGATAAATGTTGAGTGAAAAGGCGCTCGTGTGATACCAGCTTTAGTTAGTTAAAATAGGACTTCAGAGGCTATCAACCCTTCTGGATTTATTTAGCCAGCACATTGTAAGTTAACAATAGCATCAGGACTGGAGCCCCTTTTCGAGAACTCCAGTCCCTTGAAGGTAGAGTGGTCGTAATACTAGACAGGTAATTTTAAAGTCCCGGGGCCGCCACTAAACCACACTTACGGCAATCAAGGTAGAGTGGTCGTAATACTAGACAGGTAATTTTAAAGTCCCAGGGCAGCCACTAGACCATACTTACGGCAATCAAGGTAGAGTGGTCGTAATACTATACTCTGTTTCCTTTCAACTGGCGGTAAATTGCAAAGTTCCCATAAAGATTTATGAGTTATTTTGAAGAGTTTGTAGTGAAATATGATGCTAATTATATCAACTTGATCTTAATATGATGCAGAGACATAGTGGTTTCATATTTTTCCATTAAGCATCCAGAAATTAGCTGCTAAGTGATAATCAATTTACTGTCAGATAATTTGAAACACAAGTATAGACTGGTAATCTTATTATTTTTTTGCCAGACGCCGTAATTCCCGAGAAAGGGTGGCCGTGAACATTAGGCGTTTGTCACGATTCACTAGCTCAAGTTGCCCGGGCTTGACATCTACCAATAAAATTTTGACAGTGAGAGCTCGATCTGCCAACCCTTTGGTCTACTGACTATGCCACAGCTCGTTCTGGGTTCAAATTCCGATGTGTCAGTGGGAAGATATTATTGGGATGAAATTTGTGCTTATTGAATCTTACTAATTCTTCACCTGACATTTGAATTTCAGAGTTTCATTTAATCAGGTGAGGACTAAAAATGTATCAGAAGTTGTGACCACCACTGCACGTAAGAAAGTTAACTGTAGAACTGGAGAATAATTTCATTGGGAGGTGTTTGGTGTTGGTAGTGAAATTAATTCTATAGGTTCAGGAACTAATGTCTAGTGAGGCCGATCCTTAGTGACCTTGGCCCCATTCATTGTTCTTGCCACTTACTAAAACATTATGCTTTCCATAATGCAGTTGGGTCGAGTACATGATTAGATTGATATCCAAAATTCGAAAATGGATATTAATTGTGTTCGTGTATTCATTCTTTAACTATGTTGGTGGTGTAATGGTTTAGATGCTTATGTTCTGGGTGTGGTGTCCCGAGTTCGAATCCCGGGAGGACCATATGCTTCCATTAGTTTATTCAGGTGCATTGGGGTTTGTAATTGATATTAACCTCTGAAGTGCGCATGGGGGTAATTGGAAACGTCCCCCTGTGCTGACGTATTTGAGGTGTTTCCGTCACTAAAATATTCATTGTGCCATTAATAGCATTAATATTTATCCATATGCGCCTATTATGGGTTGATTATAAAGGTATTAACCTGAAACAACAATAAAACGAGTGAAAACAGCGTTTGGATGGTCAAAATCGGAGATATAGCCCGCGAGTTGTATAATGTATGGGTGAGGCAATCTGCTTTCCCGCCAATTTCCCCCCAAGGCCACTGAGACACAGTCGATCGATACTCTCTCTCTCTCTCTTGCACTCGCTTGCTATCAGTGATGACCACACCCTCCAATCGGATTTCTAATGTTAGCACGAAAATATACCTCAGAATAAGGGAATAACAGGGAAAATAGGTGATAACTGAAGGAGAGGAGGAAAGTGGGGAAGGAGGGGAGGTAGAGGACTGAGATTTTGCATGGCCCAGGGGCCAAAAAAAAATAAAAAAATAAAAAAAAAAAAATATAAAATTTTTTTTTTTTTCGATGTCAAAAGTTGATTTTTATTTTCTCTGACTCTTAAGAGTCTTCCCGCAGTGCGCCGGGGGAACTCTTAAGAGTCTCCCCGCAGCTCCCGGGTTAATGTTAAGAACGGGGTGTTACTTAATTACAGGTCTGTTGGGTCATTACCTGGTCGTGCCCGGGTACCTGATGCATAGAAATAGGTGAGGTCCACGCATTTGTATGAGTGACTGTACATTACATTAACTATTACAGATCTGCTGGGTCATTACCTGGTCGTGCCCGGGTACCTGATGCCCGAGGGTGGTGGTGTGGCTAGCCTGGTGTCCGAGAACCTCCCGGCCAGTACTTCTGACAAGGACTCCAGGAAGGGAGGGTGTCTGGACTTCTATTACAACGCCTTCTTCGCTACCGACGGCGGAGAAATTGCGGTAACACGTTGTTCAGAAGTTTCGGTATTTATAAAATCTCTGCTATGCTTCATTCTGCTCATAACTTAACCCTTTGAGTACCAGCAACGTGTGTTATAATATATTCTAGCTATATTTACATGATATTATGCAGCTTAGGAAGGATCTGTGGTAGTTAAAAGGGTTGGTTGGGTTGTTGATATTATGAATTAAGGAATGTTTTGTGTTGCAGGTGTACGCTGAGCGGGGTAACGTTGAGTGGCAGACCTTGTGGAGGATCAAGGAAGGTGTTGACCCTATCTGGCATCATGGTGTGGTGTCTGTCTTACAAGATCAGTCATTCAGGGTCAGTTCCTATGTACAGTACAGTGGGTTTTCTATTTGTTTCTATTTGTGGATTTGTTTACTTGCAACATACAGTACTTTATTTATAGATATACAGTATAAGCAATTTGATGTATTTGTTATTCATAATAGTTGTATCTTTATTTTTGTGGGCGACTAGCTGCAAACAAGATTTACATATATAAACATATATCAGGGCCTAAGAAGATAATCGCCCATATCCTACAAGTCCTCAATTGTGTGACTTTGTTGTTCAGATTGTGGTGACCGGTGCGCTGACTCCCGACCCTCTCACCTACATTGCTGTGGACGACATCACTTACAATCACTGGGCAATATGCTCCGAACCCCTTAGCCCAACGCTAGCAGACCCTGTATTGCAAGGTACGCATTTATATATATATTGTATTAGCCAATTTAGTTTTTGACAGTACCATTTGTACCACTATGTAAGTTAGTTGGTGGCTTGGTGATATTACGAAATATTGAATATTGATCTGCAAACAATTGATTGAGCATTTTAACTTCGACAGCTGAATATGACATCATATGTGACTTTACCGCGGACACCTGTGCGTGGACGGCTGACGATGCGTTCAGCGTAGGTCAGAACAGTTCCGTACATGAGGACCGAGGGGGTGGCAACTACCTCTACATCTACGCTGACTCCTCCAAGCACGGCCCGGCCACCATACATAAACTGGTCTCTCCGGTCCTGGCTGAGAATCCGTCAACATCACACGAGTACTGCTTCCATTTCTGGTCAGTATACTCCCCTTTTTCCTGTAGGAAAATTTGTATACATATAATGTCAATTTAGTTTAGGAATGTACAATATGCTCTTTGTAATATTGACAATAATCTTAACCCTTTAACTTCTTATAACTCGAAATGAATGAAAGCAATCAGGCTGACTTTTCTATAATTTGGGAAGAGTCCACCAGGAAATAGGTGTGGATATTTACAGCCAGTTTGTTCCAGGCCCTTTTGAGTTACAGAGAGGTCAGGGATCAAGATTATTGTCAAGTTCATTGGCGCTACCTATAACACCAAAGTTGCCAGTAGGCCTAAGTGATTTATTATTTTTATTTTTTATTTTTTTTCTCCAGGTACTACATGTTTGGGCTCCAATCCCCGTGGCTGACGGTTCAACAGATAACAGTATGGAACCAGTGGGGGGACATCAACCCTTCCTACAATGTGTGGGAACGCATCACCGGGCTGGTCGATCTCTGGCAGGAGACTTTTATCGGCTTATATACTGGAGGCGGGGACTGGCAGGTAATAATACATACATACATATAGGCAAGGCAAATTAAAGTTAGAGAATAATCCTGTGGCATTAACTTTAATACAGTACTGTATGTGGTTTTGTTAACTGTCTTCGTGGTGCAGTGCATAGTGTGTTGATTTTCGGTGTGAGCATCCTGGGTTCGAATCCCCGGACTGCCACATGTGGTTGTTAATTTCATTAATCGATTTTAGGAGTAGAGTTGGTTGGTGGAGAGAACATAATAATTTAGCTGTTTGAGTGAGTCTCTCCCCCTCTAAATGCCACTCAAGGCTTAAAAAGGCCTAAGCATCTCAGGATTTGACCTGCTCTTTGATGCTTTTTATAATGCCACACGCTCCCTTGATTGATGGGGTTAGGGTGTGCCCTTTTTGCGGGGACTTTACTAGACGAATCACTAGACCTGAGTGTCCAAATTCTGGACGTCTACCAATGGCACGGGGTGCGATCTAACTTCCGACTTTTTTGATCAGCAGTCAAACGCGCTACCGACCATGCCAAGGCCCACATTAAAAGGGTTAATTATTTTCAGATATCCTTGGAGGTAACAGTAGACCCGGACTCGAAGGGTGCAGTGGCGGTGGATGACTTTGAAGCGTGGGTTGGTCCGTGTCACGAATCTCCTGTGGTGTGTGACTTTGAGCTCCATGGTTGTGGCTGGTACGACAATACTACCTACCCCCTGGAGTGGACCCGGACCAAGGCTGAGGAAGGCGCGGAGAACATGGGATACGACCACACTACCATGACACAGATCGGTGAGTTCATAAAGTCTAATATAGACTTTAAAAATACTACCTACATAAAAGTATACTGTTTCTTTTCAGCTGACGGTAAATTGCATCCCTTAGCAGCTAATTTATCGATTCGTTCATTATTTATTTCATGTACTTGAATAATATCTTTCTTTTCATAGAGCAGTGCATTTCCATGACCAATTAGTTGTGCTCATCAAGGGTCCTCTGTATATATAATACGCAGTGATAGCATAGACCTTAGCAAATCTTACTGCTTTAGCCTATAGCAATCTTCCGAATCGTGATAAATCCTAAATTCTACTGATCCCAAGCTTTTCTGTTACGAAATATTTCACTGTATTATAAAAATATTATTTTTATCATCATTCTCAGCACCAATAACCCCTCAAATGAAATTTATGAATGCATGTGATCCTCCCAGGCTTCGAACCCAGGGTACCTCATACAGAACTTACATGCTCTAACCATATGCCAAATTTGTGACTCCTTCTTCTATTGAGTTTTGCCCGTAGACTCCACTGTTGTTTTCAGGCTTGGTCCACCACAGGGCTGGCCTTTCTATCGGGACTGGCTCAGAAAATTTTAGTAAGAGGGAAAGTTTAGAGTAGAAGGATAGTACAGTAGTAGGAACAGCTCTTGGAACCCATTTACCCATTCCCCCCCCCCCCCCCCCTCACCCTTTCTCCTATTTTTGTTTTGTTTTTTTCTTAATTGTCATTCAAATTCCTCAGGCCACTACATGTTCCCAAAGCCTCGGTTCGGGCCTGAGATACGAGAGACGGACCTGGTGGGGGTGCTGGAAGGGCCACAGCTCAGCGCCGACGAGGGGGACCAGTGCCTTGTCTTCTGGTACAACATTGAAGGTAGCTACACAGCACTAGTTATTACTCATTCTAAACCTGTTCAGAGCATATTAAATACTTAAACAAATAATTGAATGAAAAACGAATACTCAAATTGCGTATAAAATGTGCTATGATAAGTTTTGGTAGTGGTAACATGAATGAATCCTTTGGCAACACTGCTCTCAGTCAGCCTACCCCTTCCTGATTGATAGGTTGAGCGAGAGTCTTCAGTCTAACTCGAGCACTCATGCGTTAGGTCCCGCTTCCGATCCCTTTAAACATGTTCAATGTTTTGCCTGGACTATAATTTTTCATACAAGTTTCCCTCGATTTACGATTGGGTTAAGCTCCTGAAAACCTGATCTTTAATAGAGAAATCGTATAGCAAACCCTGAAATTAATGGGGTAAATGGGGATGCATTCTGGGACCAGCCAAAACCCACACACAAACTCCTAAAACCCTATGATAATATCGTAAATCAGGGCATCGGATAGTGAGGGAGGCCTGTATATATAATGTGGATATATATCTTTCATATTCTGTTACCAGGATCGTCAACCCTGAGTGTGCTGCGACGCGAGCAAGACGGCAGTGAGGGGGTTATATGGACACGCACTGGCTCCGGCAGCTACGACTGGATCCTGGCACGGGCAGATGTTAACATTACTACCGATATTCAGGTCAGTCACGAACAGGCAGGATTATCACAGATTAATGGTTGGATGGATAATATTTTTTTTGATAGTTTGTGCTTCTACAGGTTGGATGCTACTCAAATATTTAGAATATATGTATGCATGTATAATTGTATATACTCAAGCACATACCCCATAGCTGGGGGTGGCCGACTCGAGACAGAGCCTATAGTAATATATCAAGAACAAATTGTCCTACAGCTTGAAAAATGCAGTATCCTGTAGAGGTTATAAAATAAACCTTAATGCCAAAGGTTAGGTTGTTTAACTTGTTTCTACTGATGAGTCTGTGAATTATATTATAAAATTATCATTCTATTTTTATTTATTTCTATTATTTTGAGTCGGCCACCCCCAGCTAAGAAATAAAATATTAAATATATAATGGAATATGTGTCAGAGTATATAGATAGATTTATAATTGACTATTTTATTCATATATGTTTGCAGTTATTCTACCGTGCTAAGTACCCTGTGGAGGCTGGCAACGCGGTGACCCTGGACGACATAGCCCTGGCACCGGCCCCTTGCCTGGGTAGCTCCCTAGACTGTGACTTTGAGATGGGTCTGTGTGGATGGAGCGGCCAGATACTCCAGCCCTTAGTGTGGCTGGTGGGTCGGGGTGTTAACAGCTACCCTGATATTGTTACCGGACCGTTCGCTGACCACACCACACTGGATGGACTCTACGCCTATGTTGACTTCACTGTTAACTCCACCATCATAAGTACGTTCACGGTTCGTTTTTCAAGGCCTTGTTCCAGCCTCATAAGGGCATTGGCCCAGGAGGCTGATGTAAAATGTTTTATTTTCGTTCATTGATGGCCTTGTCCATATTAACCCTTAACCCGGGAGCTGCGGGGAGACTCTTAAGAGTTCCCCCGGCGCACTGCGGGGAGACTCTTAAGAGTCAGAGAAAACAAAAATCAACTTTTGACATCGAAAAAAAAAAAAAATTATATTTTTTTTTTTTTATTTTTTTTTATTTTTTTGGCCCCTGGGCCATGCAAAATCTCAGTCCTCTACCTCCCCTCCTTCCCCACTTTCCTCCTCTCCTTCAGTTATCACCTATTTTCCCTGTTATTCCCTTATTCTGAGGTATATTTTCGTGCTAACATTAGAAATCCGATTGGAGGGTGTGGTCATCACTGATAGCAAGCGAGTGCAAGAGAGAGAGAGAGAGTATCGATCGACTGTGTCTCAGTGGCCTTGGGGAAAATTGGCGGGAAAGCAGATTGCCTCACCCATACATTATACAACTCGCGGGCTATATCTCCGATTTTGACCATCCAAACGCTGTTTTCACTCGTTTTATTGTTGTTTCAGGTTAATACCTTTATAATCAACCCATAATAGGCGCATATGGATAAGTATTAATGCTATTAATGGCACAATGAATATTTTAGTGACGGAAACACCTCAAATACGTCAGCACAGGGGGACGTTTCCAATTACCCCCATGCGCACTTCAGAGGTTAAAGGCCAGATGAAATAGAGTTTTCATAAGCTAGTCGTCTTTGGTCATCATTCATCATCATCTCCAACACCTAGTTTCCCACTGGGGAACCCCCGCTAAAGGATGGCCATGACAGAAACGCCTCCAGGCTACTTTGTCAAGGCATGCTTCCTTGGCCCGTACCACAATGCCCCTTCCACTATGTGGAAGTTTTTTCCTCAATATAATTTTCCACTTATATATTTCCCATACCATAGGTGGCCTTCCACTTCCAGCGTCTAAGGTAAAGGTGGATTTATACAAGGGATTTTTACCTGCAACTTTTTAAAACACTTTATTTTTCCATGATATCAGAGACTCTATCTATTGCTAGACTGATTTTGATTTTTTTTTAGCGACAGATGACTTATAAAAGTAAGTCTCAGAAGCTGCTGGATTAATTATGGAGAAAAAGTCCACAAAAGCGCTATCCACCTTAGCTAGAATAAAGATAATGGGAGTAGTGTATTGAAGGTGTTAATGTGATATGACTTAACTCCAGCTGATCCCATGTTTTGTGAGATTATTGTGGTGTTATTTTTATTATTATTGAAGGTTTGGATTGGTTTGCAAACATGTTTGTTTTAGTTTTTCTTCCCATACCCCCCTGCAAGCTAAAATTAAAAAAAAAAAAAAAACTCAGACTCACCTTGAAGCTAAAGTTGTAAATCTTTTTATATAGAAAAGTATCCCTTCTGAAGGCTGGTGTTGCTCTAATAGTTGTAGGCTTGCTATCACTTGCCAGGAACAACCAAAACTTGAATGGGGTGAAACGTCTTCTAATCGGCAAACTAATGGAACAAAATTTCTTAAAAATGCCAAACTGTAAAAGCACCCAGTGATTAGATACAATCAAATCCCCCCTTACAGATGAGAAAGCCGAGCTGAGGAGTGAAGTGATGCTTCCCCTGGAGGAAGCTTGCCTCACCTTCTGGTACGTCAAGTATGGAGAGACTGGCCGCTCTGGAGTACTAAATGTCATCATGGTTAGTTTAATACACACAGTTTTCATTTATTTAGGTGTGAGCATGTGGATAGGATGGATGATCTAATTTGGGTGAAAAGATGCAAGTCTGTGAACATGGAAGGAGTTGCACATTTCTTGACCATTAACGAGCCAATTACAGACAAGAGTTATTCAGGATATTTTGATTGAGTATTGATGGTGGATAATTTCCCGTTTTTTTTGTCAGTGTGTTATTTTTCTTATTTGTATATTTCTATAATATACTCTATAATTATTAAAATTATTTCTTCGAACATCTTGTATATGTAGAGTATATGATTGTAGAGTATATGACTGTAGATTAGCCTATATGTAGAGTATATGTAGAGTATATGACTGTAGATTATATGTAGAGTATATGTAGAGTATGTGTAGAGTATATGTAGAGTACTGTATATGACTGTAGATTATATGTAGAGTATATGTTGTTGTTGTTGTTGTTGTTGTTGTTGTTCCCCAGGCTGCCTGGCCGAACAGCCCCAAGATCCCGAGCAAGGCCAAGGCCATAGAGCGCCCCCACAAAACCCTCCCTGCTTACCTCTAACAAAACCCAGGTGACCAAAGCCACTCTAAGGCAGGGAGCTGAGGAGGGCGCGGAAACGCCCGGGAAACCAAAGCCCCACCCAAGGCCCTGTGCCCCTCAGCAATTATGAAGGGAAAATTGAGGGGCAAGGGAAAAATGTAACGCTTTGGCTCCAAATCTGCCAACTTTTAGGTTGGCAGTAGGGAGGTCGATCCACGGAAAAGACGCCGTCACTTGAGATCTAGAAGATAAGTAAAAGGAACAGCCAGAGTAAGCTATGGGTATGGTAGAGATCGCTCAGCTCTCACTCTGATAGACCAGCCCATCACCACATGACTAGAACCCAATCCGCTCAGCATCAGCTAGGAAAGGCCCTAGAAAGCCGCCTTTGGCGGGGGGATAGCTCCCCTACTTCAACTCCTTTTGGAGTTGGGCACCCGCCCTGTAGAGTATATGTAGAGTATATAAGTAACCATTTATGTTCTACTCTCCAGGAGCCACAACATGAAGGGGAAGAATACTACAACCTCTTGATCCTGGGAAACACTGTCCAAAGAAGAGAGTGGACATATGCTGCTGTGAGTACAATAATATGGGCAGGTTGTCTCTTGGAGTTATAAGTGAGTTACTTTACTGTGCTGTACTCTGTTTAGCCCTTTGAGTACCAGCGACGTGTGTTATATATTATTCAAGCTATATTTAGACTATATTATACAGCTTTAGAAGGATCTGTGGTAGTTGAAAGGGTTGGTTGAGATAGTTGAAGCCTTATTATTGTTGTTAGGTCCTTCCTAAGCTATATAAAATCGTCTAATAGTTGCCAGAATATGATGAAAAGGATGTCCCTGATTCTTAATGGGTTAACCTGCAGTATAATAATTCACACTCAGAACCACACATATTTCGAGAACTTTTTGTTATTCTACACATAGTTTTGACAATACAGTACACATAACCATGCCATGCCTATGACCATACAGAACAAAACCTCAAAATAATCACTGGCTGCACAGCTACCATATCTACAGACCACCTACACCAGGAAACCAAAGTCCTCAAAATCAAAGATCACCTTGATATGAGACGCACACAATTTCTTGCCGCAGCCTCCACATACCAACACCACCCACTACACTACATGGCAGAACATCTACGCACACCAAGAAACATCAAAACAACACCTAGCCCTCATTATCATACACAAATACTGTCTTCACTCCCCCATTGCCCACCCCAAGCTAGCCTCCAGAAGCATATTCATACTCAAATCACCCACTGAAACATGCACGGTCCCCTGAAGTCCATCCCTCAGAAACCCTCCTTTCTCGTGAGGACAGAGTCCACCTGGCTAGGCTGCGATGTGGGCACCATCCAGCCCTTCTGAGTTATCAGAAGAGGCTGGATGATTCCGTCCGGAACACTTGTCCGGGTTGTAACACAATACCGCACACTATAAAACACATTATAGAAGACTGCATAACACGCAACCACTTACGCCAACTACAAAACACACACTCCTTGAGAACTTTTTGGGAAAACCCGATCTTGGCCGTGGCCTTCCTTAGGAGCTTGGGGCTGTTCGGCCAGGCAGCCTAGGGAACAACTACTACTACTTCTCTACTACTACTATAAAAAAAAATAGTACCATGCCAAGCTGGATTAATCCACTGTGGAAGGGTACTTCACATATATTGTACTTTTCTGCTACAGTAAGAATTCTGTTTTGCTAAATCTTCAATGGGTTGTTTTCATATAGTGATTTTGGTAAATTCTTTTGTCTTTATATTGTGCGGTTCCTGTTACAGCATAATGGTTAGTGCGCGGAATTTCGGTGTGATCATCCTAGGTTCGATTACTTGGAGCACCATAATGTATTCATTAGTTTCATTGATTTCTTTAATTAGGTTTATTTGTAAGTTAATTGGTGGGTTGGTGATAATATGAAAATGGTTGGTTTGTTTTTCAAATTTTTCGAATTTAATTGCTAAATCTTCAATGCGTTATTTCCACATAGTGATTTTGTTAAGGGAGGTAACCTGCTTTTTGTTCTCTTTCTGGGTTGTATATCCATTCGGCCCCATTCAGCTTACTGCTTTAAGACGTTTATCCCCATCCAGGTGTCGATTTATACCTGGCGAGCGATAGCGAGCCACCATATTTTGGATAATGAGTTAGAC
The DNA here is from genome assembly GCA_032716605.1 of Paralithodes platypus. Taxonomy (NCBI): domain Eukaryota; kingdom Metazoa; phylum Arthropoda; class Malacostraca; order Decapoda; family Lithodidae; genus Paralithodes; species Paralithodes platypus. The sequence goes on along the minus strand of CM064574.1, from coordinate 4,775,944 downwards.
AGCTGGCTAAATTTTTACGTTTTTCGATAGAACAATTTCTCCGGCGAAGCCGGATTTCTCCATAAAATACTGGCTCACTATCGCTTGCCAGGATAAAATAGACACCTGGATGGGGATAAATGTCTTAAAAACAGTAGGCTGAATAGGGCCAAATGGATACAACCAAGAAAGAAAAAAAAAGCAGGTCACCCCCCTTAAGTTCTTTTGTCTTTATATTGTATGGTTCCTATTATGGTTTGTTTGTTTTGCTAGTCTATCATTTTAATTTTCTAGTCGTATGTCCAGAGGCAGACCTACAACTTTATCATCTTGTTTGAGGCTACGAAGGTGACGCCCGACCAGTTTATTGGGATAGATGATGTCAAGATGTATGCCGGCACCTGTGACTACCTACCACCACCACCTACAGCACCCACAACGCTAGGTGAGAGAGAGGGAGAGGTTTTGATTGTGCCCACCAAGCATCTTCATACTTTCCGAATATCTATAGATGAACATGGAGTGCAAATAATTATGATTATGCATAGCTAAAATTGTTTGTTTTGTATGTTCAGAAAGTTGTGACTTTGAGGCGTTGGACCTGTGCGGGTTCTACCAGGGTGTGGACGACAACTTTGACTGGACCCGGGGCACTGGCTTGGACCACTATGAACTGCTGCCGGACCACACCACGGGACAGGCCGGAGGTAATGTAGACTCACTGGTATATTGAGGCCGAGTCATACTGCTCACCCTTTCGACTAGCTTACTATCTTCCTATCTCCACAGCTGGGGGTGGCCGACTCGAGAAAGAGTCCGAACAGGGACAACACAACACAAAAATAGAAAAAAAAAATCACACACATCTAGGTTGCTCAGGAGAAGACCCAGGCTCATTTTGGGGTCCCCAGCTAAGACCCACAGGTACCAGACCTCCCAAATAGGTTCAGTCTCAGCAGGCAGACACGCAGCGGAGCTTGCCACCACAATGCCAGCCCACCTTACTTCCAGGCATGGCCCTTCACAAGATAAATTGGCTCCCCGGGCCAGGTGCCTGACGGACTATTATCTAATCCAACTGGCACCTGGCCTCCTCTCCCTACGACTGTGTTATCGTTCATCTATTCACAAGCATTCTCCATTCATTCCTATTTATTACTACTTATCTTGCTTGTTCTTCAGTCATCTCTCTACATTATCTTGCTTGTTCTTCAGTCATCTCTCTACATCCAACGCTTTAAAGTAATATATACTGTACTAATAATGTGCATCTATAAATCACCATATCTTAAGACCATACTAATGATGTGTTCTTAGGTCACTACATTTTAAATCAATCTAACACTGCAATATGTATCACCAGGTCACTACATGTACCTGAACCCTGGAGGTCACGGTGTTGGAGCCACAGCCAGCCTCCTGACCCCCGTAGTGACCCTCCTGCCCCAGGCCTGTGTGACGTTCTCTTACTTTATCTCTAAGAAAGCCGGCAGCCTCCAAGTATGGCTCCACAACGATGAGAGCCCAGAACCCATCTCTCTCGGCACTTATTCCGCGCCCTTCAATTCCTGGGTCAATGTTAGGTAAGTCTTGTAATTTTTATGCATAGCTTGTTTTCTATTCTCCACTGTAATGTTTTTACTGGGGTCAAACTGCAAGATAGGATATCTAGTGAAGAGTTGAGGAGGCGGTTAGGTGTCAAGAGTATCAGTGATGAGGTACGTACTAGTAGACTTCAATGGTTCGGGCATGTGGAGATACTAAGTTCATTCCCTTGCTAATGTGTATGTGCACGTGTGTGCTCTCCAAACCCTTCCAATTCAAACCTTCTTCATTGTCCCCCGTCAGAGTGTCAGTGGAGGTGGCGGGTGAGTGGCTGGTCCGGGTGACGGGGAAAATGGAGCTACACAACGGCTTTGTTGGGGTGGACGACTTTATGATGATGCCCGACACCTGCCCTGACCCGGTGTCCTGTGACTTCGAGGACGGAAACTGTCTATGGGAGAATATGGAGAAGACCGAATGGATTAATGGTCAGTTTTTTAAATGTTTTATTGTTTACCATATATTGAAAGATATCAAGCAATTTGTATAAGATGAAAGATTTGGAATACAGTACAGTACTTCTTGAATGGCCTCTATCTATCGCCTGACGCTGAGATCCCCGAAGGGGGGTCCACGAACGAAACTCCCACATGTATCTCTGTCCCCAGTCATTCGACGCCCCTCCTCCCAACCAGCACTGCCTTCATTCATATACTTCTTCATTCCATCCTTCCACCTCACTCTCGGTTTACTTCTCCCTCTCTGTCCTTCCACCTCGCTCTCGTACACCTTCTTAGTAATTATCTCGCTTCCCATACGTTCCATATGGCCAAAAAATCTCAAGGTGTGCCCTTTCACACTTTCCAGCACATCTACCTCCACACCACACCTCCCTCTTACTTCCTCATTCGTCTGTCTATTCCATGTAACCTTAGGTCGTGTGACGGATGACCCGAGTCAGGCAGGTGGACTAGGTATGGCCCCACCATACGACCACACCACCGGGACGCCCTACGGTCACTACCTCTACTTCTACGACTCACCCGACAACACAGAGTCCGCCACTATCATCTCCGAGACCTTCTACCTCGACCACGACTCCTGCTTCTCCTTCTGGCTTCATATGTTTGGCGACAAGGTACAGTTATTCAAGGGACTGGAGTTCTCGAAAAGAGGCTCCAGTCCTGACGCTATTCTTGACTTACAGTGTGCTGGCATAATAATCCAGAAGGGTTGATAGCCTCTGAAGTCCTATTGTAACTAACTAACTAATCTTGACTTACAGTGTGCTGGCATAATAATCCAGAAGGGTTGATAGCCTCTGAAGTCCTGTTTGAACTAACTAACCCAGATGTTCCCCGTAGGTTGGCCAGCTGCAGTTGAAAAGTGTGGGGCCGGAAGAATTCCTCGTCCTCAAGACTATCGAGGGATCACAAGGTCTACGCTGGCAAAACATTCAGGTCAGTTCCCATCCTATTAACTCTTTCAGGATCCAATACACATGTCTTTTCTGTTTTCCGGCTATTATTAGACGATTTCATTCATATTAGGAGGGGTATATCGTATATGGAAGTCAGAGGGTTGATGGAGATAGTTTTTTACCTTATAATGCCCACAGCTCTTTCTTAAAGTGCATATTATCATCCATTGATAACCAGAATAAACTGTCAAAATGCGTCACAATCTTCAAAGGGCTAAATATACAGTCCTAGACTTGGATCCCTTCTATTTAACCCCTTCTGTACCGGCGCCGTCCTTTTAACCCGTCCAGCCCCGGCTAGTTTTGTAATGTTTGTTCACCAGAACCCGGCCGGTTTTCAAAAAATTGTTTTATTTCAGAAACAATAGCGAATGGGTTAGGAATGAAGGAAAAACCACGAAAAACCGCTCAAAAAGCTTAAAGAATGGTCCTACAGAGCCCCCGAAAACGTATTTTACAAGAGTAAAAAATTGAAGGCAATTACCCCAAAAAACCAGGTTATTGCGCGCTCACGCGCACGCACGTGGACTTTGAGAGTTTTCAACCATCGGCACGGTTGCGTGGGATACGTACACAGTTCCCATACAAATCTGAGCCCTCTTGAGTGGCTACACCTGAGGTTACGGTCGGCGCAATTAGGGTGACGCGCCAGGCGCATCTCTGGGGCTGTGCGTTACATACATCGCCGACGCGTCAGGCGCGTCGCTGGGGCTGTACGGGTTAACTTTATTATGACTACTTTTAGACAATTTTACTCAGTTTCAAAAGGGCCTCCAGCAATTAACAGGCTTCAAACTATCTCACTTCTCCTTTTTACTACCCCAGATCCTTCTTAATTAAACTGCACAAAATCGTCTAAATTTAGCTAGAATAAAATTTTAAAGACGTCGCAGGTACTAAAGGGTTTAATCATAATTATTACAAAGAAATTACTCAATTTTAGGACACGTTTTGAAGAGTCTCACAGTTGGTTGGGTTGTCTTGAGTCTATCCCATATCAAATAAACGCTGAGACTGAGTGTTAAGGGGAGATGGTCGTTTTTCTGGTCCCCTTTCTCCCCCGTGTTTGGTCCCATTATTTTTTAGATTTGTAGACGTTCGCCCCATTTTGGCGATTTTAAGACCTTCAGTCCCATTTCGTTATACATTTTAAGACCTATCGTGCCATTTAGGTGTCTATTTTTTTCTGGCGAGCGTTAGCAAGCCTGTGATTGTAAGAGGAACCGGCCTTTGGCCGGGAAATTTTCTACCGAAACATTTACAAATTTATCTTGAGGGGGGGGGAGGGGGTCTAGGGGATGTTTTTCTAGGTTTGAGGGATGTCTAGCGAGGAAACTAAGCATTTATGAATGAATGAATTTATAGGCCAAAAAAACAGTCAGTGTCCCCTTAATTCATGAGAGAGAACTTGATATCACTCAGTTTCATAAGTTGGCAAGGTTGGTCCTCTAAGATCTGTACCCCATAAAAGGTTCTTTCCTCTCGCATAGTAATTAGGTTATTCATAGTGCAGTTGGGTCCAGTACATGATTAGATTATTATCCAAGGCAAAACGTTTCTGTTATCTTAAGATTGATAATTTCTAAAAGTGGATATATACAATATTTTTTTACTTCAACTTTTATTTTGAACTCTGGTCTGGCAGCTTGTGAATTACACCTTTATAATATTTCAGACATAATTAAATCATCTACCTTCAGTTGAGTGCCCAATACTATTGCAAAATGGTCTTGAATTTTCAAGATGAAAACATATGCATCAGAAACAAAGAACATTTATCCAATGTTAACCATAATAGAAGGTAAATGACATGATGGTACAGCCTGCCTTTAAGTGATGTCTCGGCACCAAGTATATTTTGATCAATAGTTATCAGCAATATCTAAAACTTGATTTATTAGTTTCGAGTGAGATATTCAAACATGTCCTAGACTTACCTACCCTATTCAACAACTGACAGACATTAATACAGGACATAGCAAGCCAAACGTAACGACAACTGAGACATGACTTAATAACGCTACCGTACTATTTTTGAGCAGGTTGAGCTTGGAGTGTCGCCGGAGCAGTGGTTAGCGTTTACCATGACCGCCGTAGAGGACCGAACCAATGTAGTGGCTCTGGATGACATAGATCTACACTCGGGCGTCTGCCAGGATAACACTCTCCCTGACTTCCGCTGCAATATTGGCAACACCATACCAGCTGAACAGGTATTTATATATTAGACTGTACTTCTCCTAGACCTCCATCAAGCTTAAAAAACACCCTCTAGATAAATTTGTACATTTTTCGGTAGAAAAATTTCCCGGTCAAAGGCCGGTTCCTCTTAAAATTGCAGGCTCGCTATCGCTCGCCAAGAAATAACCGACACCTAAATGGCCCTATAGGTCTTAAAATTGACAAAGAAATGGTTCTGAAGTTGTGATAATCGCCAAACTAATGGGCTGAACGTCATAAAGGAGGACCGGACCAATGTAGTGGCTCTGGATGACATAGATTTACACTCGGGCTTCTGCCAGGATAACACTCTCCCTGACTTCCGCTGCAATACTGGCAACACCATACCAACTGAACAGGTATACCTACATGCTGTACTGTACTCCTTATCCATCAGCCAGGTATCATATTGTACACCATCTTCTTTGTATCTGGCCCAAATATGACTCTAAAAGGTGAAGACTGTTTGCAAGACATCCTTTCAGATTCTGATTCATTCAATTTTGCCCCCATTCGACAATTCATGAAAACTATAAACTTATCCGATGACATATGACCGTCCTGTCTGACAATAACTAATTTATGTATGTCCCAAATGTCAATTTTTAAAGCTATACATTTAACGTCGTTTTCCATTACATTGTAACGGCTCAGACATGATTGCCTTTCCGCAGTTGGAATATTATGCAATAAAGTCCTCTCACAACACCGCCCCTTCAGAAAGACTCAACTATGTCCAACTGTAGCACCTTCACCTGCAGTATCTGCAAACCACACCAGCCTCAATAATGCTACAACAAGATAGCACCATACCAAGACTTAACTGTAGGCTACATTAGGCAACTTGGAATTTCCAACAACAAAATCCTGCCACAACACTACCCCACCATATAAACACTGTGGCCGACTCTGGTGTTGCGCCAAACAGCGTCCAGGTAAGACTAGTAGAGTCACCTGTGGCACCCATTCATGCTGCACCAGCCTCGGCAGTGCCATAGTAAGACAGTACCAATGGCAAGACTATATTGTAGGCTATAGTAATAGCTGTTAGTCCACAGGTCCACCGCCATGCCCCCTATTAGTCGCCTTTACGACACACAGTAGGATACGTGGGGCATATTCTTTTTTTTTTCCTCCACCATAAGACGAAGGACCCCTTTCCCCCTGGGGACTCTATTCCTCCCCTCCAAACAAGGCCCAGCAACATACTGGAAGTATGGCCCAGTGAATTTTTCCTGGCGAGCAACAGCGAGCCTATAATCTAGGACAAATTTTGTCTACTGATAAATGTACAAAATTCTCTTGGAGGTATATTTTAAAGCTTGGTAGAGGCCTTGGGAGGAAATATAAAATATATGGATAAGTAAATGAATAAATAAATACTAATTAATACAAATCTCCCCTTAATGGGCAAACTAAAAATAATATTATAAAAAATGGTAAAAACAAAGTAAACCCTCACTATAGTGCTCAAACCCCCCAAAAAAAATCCTAAATGGCCACGTTACATAAGGAAGGTGATGTTTGCAGGTGTGTGACTACAAGTCCCAGTGTCTGTATGGTGAGGATGAGAACTGGTGCGCTACTTGTGAATTCTCCGAGGAAATGTGTGGGTGGCAGAGTGTGGAGACCTCGCAGGACACCGCTCACTACTGGTGGCAGCGTGTCAAAGGTCAGTGGAATTGAATCAGTCTGTCTTGATGGTGTAATGGTTAGAGTATGTAAGTTCTGTTTGAGATATCCTAGGTTCGAATCCTGGGAGAATCACATCCTTTCATTAATTTCATTTAGGGGTTATTGGTGTTAACCCCTCGAGTACCAGCGACTCACATTATGCGTCACCTACTGTGTGTATGTAACGCTAAACCCCAGCGACGCATAGGGTGCGTCGGCGTTAATTACTCTTGTCCTATGGCACCTAGAGGATTCAGATTTGTGTGGGAACTGCTTTAGTATCCCACGCAACAATACCGATGGTTGGAAACCCTTTAAGTCCAGCGCGGGAGTGATTTTCCAGTATTTTGCCTACCCATCTCTCCATGTTAATTGCGACTTTCCGCCGCTCCGCAGGACCCCTAAATGACCTAGGCGAGCGTTTCTTGTGGTTTTTCCTTCATTACTAACCATCCCATGTGTTTTCAGGAAAAAGAAATTTTTTGACAACCTTCTAGGCCTGGAGTGTAGGCTACATTTATTGTAAATCAGCCGGTGCTCAGGGGGTTAAGAACGATGTTTAAAACATTATTATTTTCCTTCACATACAAAGGAAGGGTTTATCCCAGATCGAGTTACACAAATTGGTTGCTTCATTATTCCACATTATATAGCATTACTGTATTTTCTATTTTATTTTTCCTCTATATGAATGAAGAAGACAAAAGGCAAAAGACAACAGAGGCAGCCCTTCACAGGGTCGCTTGGAAAGCTGCAATTTAGGACGTGAGACTGTAACCACATTCTCTGTGGACAAAACAATCTTTAAGGGGGATGACATGCTTTTTTCTCTTTCTTAGTTGTATCCATTCGGTCCTATTCATCTTTGTTTTATGACATTTATCTCCATCCGGGTATCATTTTTTTTTCCTGTCGAGCGATAGCAATCCAGCATTTTTAGAAGAAATCCGGCTTCGTCGGAGACATTTTTCTATCGAAAAATTTACAAATTTACCCAGCTGTCTAACTCATTATGTTCCCTTTGTTCCCTTAGGAGCCGATGTGGTGGGAGCGCACGAGTACCACCTACAAGTGACGGAAAAGACCGGTATTGTGGCGAACGAACCCCGCCTGATCACCCGGTACCTGCAGCCCACCCACCAGTCCTGTATTCTTCAGATGAACTACAAACTCTACGCCCCAGGAACAGCAGGTACGATTACAAAATTCAAGTCCGCTAGTTTGTAAATCATTGTCGAAAATCACAAGTCAGGGTTACAAATTAAAGTCCGCTAGATAGTAAATAATTGTCGAAAATCGCTAGAATAATGCCACAATCTCTAGTCTAGACACAGCAGGCAGGGTTACCAATACAAGTCCGCTAGATAGTAAATAATCGCCAACAATCGCTAGAATAATGCCATAATCTATAGACACAACAGGTCAAACTCTATGCTCTATTTTCCAGCTGATGATAAATTGCCATGTTACTATCATTGTTACTCAGCTAGTATGTAGTGTTTGTAGCAAAATACTGTATGCTGTTAATTATGAAGACTTGGCATTAATATGACACCCAAACTCGGTAGGAAGGACTGTATTTATGATAATGATAATATAGACTTATAGAGTTGTGTTTTTCTCATTCCATGCCCAAAATTAAAGTTGTTGTTGTTGTTGTTGTTCCCTAAGCTGCCTGGCCGAACAGCCCCGAGTCCCTGAGAAAGGCCATGGCTACGATCGGGCTTCCCCACAGAGCTCTCATTGAGTGTAGATTGTGTTGTTGGCATAAGTGGTTGTGTGAAATGCAGTCTTCTATGATGTGTTTAATGGTATGGGGTGCTGTGTTACATCCCGGGCAGGCGTCGACAACGGAGTCATCCAGTCTCTTCTGATAGCTCAGGAGAGCTGGATGGTGTCCGCATCTCAGCCTGGCCAGGTGGACTCTGTTCTCGCGAGGAAGGGAGGATTTGGAAGGATGGATTTCGGGAGGTCGTGCATGCAGCTGCGTGTTGTCTGTGAGTGAGTGGATGGATCGGTGAGAGATATGAATATGGATGTGCTTCTGGAAGTTAGTTTGGGGTGGGCAGGGAGGGAGAGAGGACAATAATTGTGTGTGATACCGTGTGCTGGGTGTTGTTTTGATATTTCTTGGTGTCTGTGGGTGTGTTGCCATGTAGTTTAGTGGGTGGTCTTGGTTCGTGGAGGCTGCTGCCAGGAATTGAGTGCCTCTCATGTCCAGATGGTCTTTGACTTTGAGGATTTTGGTTTCTTGATGTAGGTGATCTGTGGGTGCAGTAGCTGTGCAGCCTGTAATGATCTGTAATGATCCAAAATTAAAGTTAACCCCTTCTGTACCGCGACGTCTTTTAGCCTTTATTCTGGCTACTATTAGACGATTTTATTCAGTTTAATAAGGGCCTCTAGCAATTAACAGGCTTTGAACTATTCACTTAACCTTTTTTACTACCACAGATCCTTCTTGCACTGCACAAAAAATCATCTCAATAGCTAGAGCAAAAGTACAAAGACGTCGCCAGCACAGAAGGGGTTAATTATACAAATTAAATATAAACTTTTGCCTTTCCAGGGGCTAAATTGAACTTATATTTGGAGCACGGAGGAGCGGACCTGACGACACTGTTCACCGCCCAGAGTTCCGACCAAGAGTGGCAGACGTTGATGATGCTCCTTGGCCGTGTGGGGTCATCCTTCCACTTCATCCTGGAGGCGGTCAGCTCCGGTAGTTCTGAGGAGGTTATACTTGCGGATGAGATATTGATGTTGGAGTGTGCGCTACCTAACCCCTGTGTGGACGTACCCAGTGGCTACTTGAAGTGTGTGAACTTTATATGCTACCCACAGGCAGCTAAATGTGACTTCACCGACGACTGTGGCGATTATTCTGATGAAAGTGACTGCAGTAAGTATATTTTTAATATTAGTCTAATAAGAATAGTTTATCTTAAATTAATTTTTGGCTGCTGTCATATAGTGAATAATTCGTAAACCTTGGTACCAGGATATGAATCTTCCCCCACTATCAAAAAGACACTATTCTTAACCCTCGTAGCCCAGATGGCCGTCTGGTAGGCCATATCCAGATTGCACAGTGCAGCATGGGTGGAAGGTAAATGGCTATTGCATATCTTTTAACCACTTAAAACCGTGTGAGAGAAATCTTTGTCAAGGCAGGTAGACCAGAAAACACACAATACACACAGCCACTCGGCTGACTCGTGCTTGCAACCCAGCCCAAGTCAATCGATATATATTGTTTGGCAGTCTGATTTGATGCTTGAAAGCACTGTTCAGTGACATTACAATGGTGAAATACATCAATAATGATTGATTTATATAATCAATAATCAATAAAAATATATCAAATTCAGTACTCAATAATTACATGAATGTTTACAAGCAGAAGTCATAGGCACTAGTATGCCGGCCACGCAATCGAACGATTCATGAACATGTCATCAGAACAACACATTTATTTGCCACCGCAAGGAAGAACCAGTTATTGTAGTGTTCTAGTCTTCACCATTCGCAAGATACCAGCTCGTGCTGCATTTGTATATACTGTATATAAGTCATCTGTCGCCGGTGACTCAACACTTCTTTTACTCATATAACTCAACTAAATACCAGTGAATTTTTAAATGTTAAATGTCAACAGACGACTACCCTCTGAGGTGCAGCTTCGAGGACCTAAACACCTGCGACTGGACAGCAAGCTCTGGGTTCACACTGACGGAGGCTCGACACAGCTCCCGGCCCCCCTACCGTGACCACACCATCAACAGTGCTGACGGTCACATGTTGGTGGTCTCCTCCTACACACCCACCTCAGCTACCATCACCAGTCCGGTTATTAACCCCTCCACTGACTGTCAGGTAAGGAACTCTGGCAACTTTTACTTATATATAATGTAACCATCCCATCATACTTATACATATACAGTATATATACTGTATATGCATATATTTAAAACACGAGTGCTCCCCACGAAGTGCGGCTTCGCTCCAGGCAGTCCTGTTCAGAGCTGCCTCACTTTTTTACCACATTTACCGCAGCACTTATTATCTCATTATTTAAATCTTCATTAGAAAGCCACCATTTACGACGTAAGACTGTAACCACATTCTCTGTGGACAAAACGGTTTTTAAACTTGTATGTACGTATGTATGTTCATCAACAAAACATATTTGGTTTAAGTCTCATGCCCTTTAAGCTTTCCCAGCCACACAGAAAACAAGTTCTGGATTGGTCCGTTTGAAAAATGGTAGGAAATTTGTAGTAGTTTTAGTGCCCTAATTGTATGTAATCTAGTGATCTTTCCACATGACAAGCTCCTTCAGTACTATGTGAGTCATCAGAGAACTCCGGTGTACATCAATTTCATGTCATTGTCACCCCGGTTGACTGCACCACTTTCATGTACAACATGTGAATATTCACAGTTGCCCCCATATTTTATAATATTATTTTGCGAGTCATATCTAGAATATTATATTACTTATCAAATTGTAGGCGGGTGCCCAACCCCGAAAGGAGTTGAAATAGGGGAGCTATCCCCCCGCCAAAGGCGGCTTTCTAGGGCCTTTCCTAGCTGATGCTGAGAGGATTGGGTTCTAGTCATGTGGTGATGGGCTGGTCTATCCGAGTGAGAACTGAGCTATCTCTGCCATACCCATAGCTTACTCTGACTGTTCCTTTTACTTATATATCTTCTAGATCTCAAGTGGCGGCGTCTTTTCCGTGGATTGACCTCCCTACTGCCAACCTAGAAGTTGGCAGATTGGGAGCCAAAGCGTCACATTTTTCCCTTGCCCCTCAACTTTCCCTTCATAATTGCTGAGGGGCACGGGGCCTTGGGTGGGGCTTTGGTTTCCCGGGCGTTTCCGCACCCTCCTCAGCTCCCTGCCTTGGAGTGGCTTCGGTCACCCGGGCTTTGTTAGTGGTAGGCAGGAGGGATTTTGTGGGGGCGCTCGTTTGTGGCCTTGGCCTTGCTCGAGACCTTGGGGCTGTTCGGCCAGACAGCCTGGGGAACAGCAACAACAACAACAACTTATCAAATTGTGAATTTGTTTACCTATTTATAATTATAGTCAGGAGCTCTACAACCCCAAGTGAAAATGTAAACGATATTGACAAAAGAGTGTGATATCAAAGCAAACTGCATCAGTATTCGTTGTGTTTCAGGTGCGTCTGTACCACGCTGTCTCCGGGAGCCCGTCGACCAAGGTGAGCATCGTACTGAGGGACTACGCCAACCAGACCATCATCGACCACTTTGACACCCAGGCCAACACTCAGCAAACATTCTCCTGGGAACGCTTCACTCTTACGTTCTCCTCTGCCTCCCAGTTCTATGTAAGTGTCAATAATAATTGTATGTTAAAATAGGACTTCAGAGGCTATCAGCCCTATTGGATTTTTAAGCCAGCACACTTAAAGTCAAGATTAACGTCAGGACAGGAGCCCCTTTTCGAGAACTCCAGTCCCTTTTAATAATTGTATGCATGTATGTATATAATCAGGCACATATCCCATGGCTGGGGATGGTCGATTCGAGACAGAGCCTGAATAGAAACAACATTTAAAGTTCCAATTCTTAGGGTCCGGAACCACTTTCGCGTTCCGTCGCCCCTATTTCTGTCTCGTCGAGTAGGTGAATTTTACAAAGGGAGGATTCCTAGCCCCCTGCCTCCAGAAGGAAAAGTAGGACAGTAAAAGAGACCAACAGAAATAGCTAAGGTTGGGTAGAGATGATAATAATAATAATAATAATAATAATAATAATAATAATAATATTTATTCAGTTAGCAATTTACAGAGTTGGTACCACATAGTATGTTACAAATATGACATGTACCAGCTTTGCATAATTCCAACTTAGGATAGCCCAATAAGGCCGTTAGGCGTATTTCCATTGGGGTCCTTGTGGGATTAGGTTAGCTGTGGAAAAGGGAAGGATAAAAGAAATAGATACTTTAGAGAAAGTATTTCTAGGGAGTTATTTTAAGATACCTTACATCCTATGGTAAATATCAGTAATCCGTAATCAGTAATTATTTCGGTTTGGTTTGCCTATCTCTTATGTCGTATTTAGTAGTAGACATAAGCTTGGTGCTCCCTTCTCGCAGCTGTCCGGTTCAGGTGTTCCTTCAGGCTACGTCTGAAGGAATACAGTGTTCTCTTTTCATGGACTAACTGGGGTAGGTCGTTCCAGTCTTTGATGGCAGTGAAGAAGAATGTTTGCTTATCCTGTCCTTGGATTCTCGGGACCTTAAAATTAAACATCCTGTTTCTTGTATTATGTCCACTCCTCTCACTTGCTTTAACAAAATCACTCTTAAGATACTCTGGAGCTCTGTCATAGAAAATTTTGAAGGCATTAGTGAGCCTGATTTGTTTGGCCCTGTCAGAGACATTGAGCATACCTAGTGACAAGTTAATCCTGGCCAACATGTGATCTGGGTCCTAGGTTCAGCATGAACCTAACCATTTTATTTTGAGTGACCTGAAGTTTGTGCTATGCTGATTTAGATGATGCAGAGTACCAGGATGACACAGAATAGTCAAAATGACATTGAACAAGCGCTTGGCAAAGGGTCTTTTTGGTCGCCGCTGGCAAGCATCCCACCTGTCTATACAGGTATTTTATACGTGCTCTACACTTACACAGGATAGATTCCAAAATTGTTTCACCTGACAAACTCGAGTCCAGTTTTAGTCCGAGATATTTAACTTGTGACACTGTTGTTATAGGAATATCATTACAGTTGACCGAGAAGCCCACAATATCTTTCAGTTTGCGTTTTGTCCCACATAAGATGGCTTCCGTCTTGCCCAGGTGAAGAGATAGTCTATTGTCCACTAGCCATTCACTACATGATTCTAGTTCTTTGAAAAGTGAAGCAGCAATGCATATTGGGTCTTTTCCTGAATCCATAAGCACGCTGTCTTCCGCATACAGTAATAATTTACACGAGACGCTCAGTTCCATGTCGTTCACATAACAGAGAAAGAGTAAGGGACCAAGGATGCTTCCCTGCGGGACCCCACAGTTAATTGGCATAGGATCAGATATATTATCATCAATTTTGACTCTTTGTGTTCTACCACTAAGATAAGATTTAAACCAGTTCACAGACCCGATGCCCATTGCTTGTAGTTTATTACATAGGATATCATGGTCTACTGTGTCAAATGCTTTTTGTAGATCAAGAAGAACCATACTAGTGTAGTTACCTTTAGACATTTCTTTACGGATGTGATCTGTTAAGTGGATGAGACAGGAGTCAGTCGAGTACATGCATCTGAAACCTGATTGAAACTTATAAAATATATAATTTTCTTTGAGGTAGCGTTCAATTTGGGTGTATACCGCTCTTTCAAGGATTTTAGATACAATACATAATATGCTAACTGGTCTGTAGTTGCCAACTTCTAGTTTATTTCCTTTCTTGAATAGAGGGGTTACAATAGCTTCCTTCAGTTCAGCAGGTACAGTGTTGGTGTTAATTGACAGGTTGATGATGTGGGTTAGGGGACCTGCTATACCAATGGCTCCATCTCGTAGAAATTTGGCAGGAATTTTGTCTGGTCCTGTGCTTTTATGTACATTTAGGTTAGAGAGCTCATCAAAAGTGTATTTTGGTGTAACATTTTGTAATCCAAATGTGTTCGGGTGTATGCCTTTATCTCTGTAGAAATTTCGAAAGGTGGCCGTTGTTGTCGTGTATTTATTGACAGGTTGCGGTAGGTTCTGTGCTAGTGTGTTTGCTATGGAGGTGAAGAAGGTGTTGAAGTAGGTTGAAATTTGTCGTTTATCGTGGCAAACCTGATCATTAATGTTGAGAGCAATATTAGTGTTAGACGAATCCCTTGCCTTGTTGCTGTAGCCTGTTGGTTTTAGGTGCCTCCATAGTTTCTTTGGGTTATTCTGATATTCCTCTGCCTTATTGTGGAAATAATTAGTTTTCGCTGATTTGATTTTTCTACTTAGTTTATTCCTGGCCCTGTTGAACTCATGTTTCAGACCTTGATCCTGTCTATGTTTCACTAGCCTTTTTAACAGATTGTCTCTGTGTTCCAGATGGTGTAGTATGTCATTGTTGATCCATGGGTCTGACCTTGCTTTAATTCGTGTGTCTTTCAGAGGAGCTATTTCGTCTAGGATGTTTGTGATGATGGTTCTGAAGCCAACCCATGCGTCATTAACGTTTGTACTTCCAAACACTGGAGACCAGTCTGTATTCCATAAAATGTCCAGATATATTTCTTTGTTGTAGTTTCTGAGTGACCTTGTTTTGATAACCTTGTGATTCTCTAGGGTAATTTTTGTGGTTTTCCGTGTGCAATATGTGACAAAGTGATCACTTATTCCAGTCTGTATAACCCCTGATTGGGATATTTTGTCCTCTCTGTTACAGTTTATGTGATCTAATATTGTGGCAGTGTTCTCAGAGGTACGTGTGGGGGTTGTGATGAGTTGTTTGTGATTGTGCATTGTCAGTATGTGCCTATATTCTCATACAAGCCTATTATTTCGTTGTTTGTAACACAGGTTAAAATCTCCTAGTATAATGGATTCATTCCGAGGGTCTAGCAATGACAAAGTTCGTTCAAATTTGGTCAAGAATTGTGTGTCGTCTGGAGGCCTATAGCACACCCCAATTGTGATGGGTCTTGTCCTCGGCAGGTGTAGGTCGATCCACAGAGCTTCGTGATTTTCTACATGGAGGTCGGTCCTAGTTGTGTGTGTGAGGTTGTTTTTTACATACAGACATACTCCTCCCCCTTGCCTATTGCGATCATTCCTAACCATGTTGAAACCTTGAATGTTGCCAAACATGCCAAACATCACTCTGGATAGGACCAGCCCTTGTATATACTGTAATGCAAATGTTTAACCACTTCAGTATGGGTGATAAAATTATTCCTTGTAATATAGCAATTATTTGACTATTTTATGCAGCTTAAGAAGAACGTCAAGTTACCAAAGAGGTGCCATTAATTCGTTGACTATCATAAATACTTCCTAAAAAGAGTAAAATCGTCTGATAACCAGATTATAAAGAAAAAAAACTTCCTTCATACTGCAAGGGTTAATATCAAGTACTGCATATGGAATCTCAACATGTGCCCCGCAATGGCTAACTTTCTTTTCCATTGCACGGGTATTATACAAATTTAAGTTTGTATTGGATAGATTCAAGTAATTGATTGTATATAATTTTTATTCCTATACTGTATATACATTGTACGGCCACAGGCCATAGCGCGGTTGGTAGAGCACTCCCACCGCGCTAGAGCACTCGCCTGCAAATCGTGAAGTTGAAGGTTCGAGTCTCGGCCTAGCCAGTATGCTATTTGGCAGACGCCAGTGCTGTGGTGGACAGGGCGTGCCTGTCTAGCAATTTGTGGCAACTGTTCGTTGAAGTCCCTGCTACATCAGAGCACCCACCCTAGCCCAGCTATTGAATAGGGAGTGCATGGTGGTAAAAAAACGCATCAATGACAGAAATATATTTTATTGTATATAGTATTGTATATGCCCTCAAAAAGTATCGTGAGTCAGGTGATCGATACAAGTCAAGGGATTTAGTATCAATAACTACACCTTTAAGTGATAAACTACTGAATATTAACCCTCTCAGGTCTGAATAAGTTTTATAAGTTTCCATGGATAGGCGACACACGGTTAGGGGCAGCTAACATTTTCTCTTTGTTCCCGTTCACCCAGCTATGAATTGTTGCCAGGTATCCCCACATAATTACTAGTATTCTTACTAGTATACCAGATATATCCCGTCCTAAAAGGACGCGGTTACGTCTTTAGTGTGGTTTTACCAAATTTTGTAAAGGGCTTAAGGACGCGATCGCGTCCACACGTGCGCCAGGGCAAAAGTGCCCTAGGACGCGATCACGTTCTCACATGTGTCAGAGGGTTAAAATGTTTCGTTCATAATTTTCAAGTGTAATGACGGAAAAACTATCGATACATTTTAGAGGACCTGTACTTAAACCTTTAATATAATTCCCAGGTGGAGATAGTTGGTGAGATAGTAGAGTCCGGGTCAGTGTTTGTTGATGACCTCTCCTTGACCCCGGAGTGTGCCGTTGACCCCTCCGTGACCCCTCCACCCGTCTCCACCACCCTGGGTCCTTGCGCTGGTCTCTTCACCTGCCGCGAGGGTGACCAGACCACGTGTATAGAACTGGATAAGGTGAGTAACATCGCATCACAGACATACTTACCAAGGACTAAACCATTATCTTTTATTCATTGAATATCATTTATTTATTTATTATTTTATTTTATTTTTATGGGGGGGTGCGGATAGCAATATAGAACCGTGCTCATCATGTGTTAAAGTTTGTGGGCTACCTTCTATTTACTGGTTATCATTTCTTTTCATTTTATGAACGATGTTAACAATAATGCTATAATTCTCAACTACAACTTGCAGGTGTGTGACTTCAACAAAGACTGCAGCCAAGGTGATGACGAGGCCGCTTGCGGGACCACGAACTTTGAGAGCGACAGTACCGGCGGGTGGGAGGACAATAGCGCCACCACCTACACCTGGGCCCGGGTTAAGGCTTCCGACACTCCGTACACCGACTGTACCGCACCTACCCAAGACCATACCACACCGGAGGGGGGCGGGTACTACATGTGGGCACCTGCTAAACTATCATGTGTTGACGTACTCTATCTCTTACCTCTCCTCCTCCTTCTTCCTCTCTCTCATCTCCTCTCTCTCTCTTCTCTCTCTCTCTCTCTCTCTCTCTCTCTCCTCTCTCTTCTCTCCTCTCTCTCTCTCTCTCTCTCTCTCTCTCTCTTCTCTCTCTCCTCTCTCTCTCTCTCTCTCTCTCTCTCTCTTCTCTTCTCTCTCTCCTCTCTCTCTCTCTCTCTCTCTCTCCCCCTCTCTCTCTCTCTCTCTCTCTCTCTTCTCTCTCTCTCTCTACTCTCTCTCTCTTCTCTCTCTCTCTCTATTTCTCTACTCTCTCTCTCTCTCTCTCTCTCTCTCTCTCTCTCTCTCTCTCTCTCTCTCTCTCTCTCTCTCTTCTCTCTCTCTCTCTCTCTCTCTCTCTCTCTCTCTCTCTCTCTCTCTCTCTCAGACACACATACAATTTTTACTTCCATAGTTTAGAAGTACAGTACAAGAGGTTTCTCCACCACACTAAGGGGAAGCTGTACGATGCACATGTGAGAAATATAATCCATTATGGTAGTAAGACATGGGCAGTTAAGGAGGATGACACTCTAGTCTATTCACTGTAAGTAGGTGATAAATCATGAATTCTATCCTCTGTAACTAAAAAGGGGCTGGAGCAAATTGGCTGTAAATTACCACGTCTATTCCTTGACTGACTCTTCCCAAATGGTTGTTGTTGTTGTTCCCCAAGCTGCCTGGCCGAACAGCCCCAAGGCCCCGAGCAATTCCAAGGCCATAACCGAGTGCCCCCACAGAACCCTCCCCGCCGACCACAATAAAGCCTTGGTGATCGAAGCCACTCCATGGCGGGGGGCTGAGGAGGGTGCGGACACGCCCGGGAAACCAAAGCCCCACCCAGGGCCCTGTGCCCCTCAGCAATTATGAGGGGCAAGGGAAAAATGTGACGCTTTGGCTTCCAATCTTGGTAGATTGGGAGTTCAATCCACGGAAGAGACGCCGTCACTTGAGATCTAGAAAATACATAAGTTAAAGGAAAAGTCAGAGTAAGCTATGGGTATGGCAGAGATTGCTCAGCTCTCACTCTGATAGACCAGCCCATCACCACATGACTAGAACTCAATCCTCTCGGCATCAGCTAGGAAAGGCCCTAGAAAGCCGCCTTTGGTGGAGGGATAGCTCCCCTATTTCAACCCCTTTCGGGGTTGGGCACCCGCCCTCTTCCCAAATGGTAGAAATATTAGCTCGATTACTTTAATCGTTTTTGAGTTACAGAGGTTAGAGGTAATGATTTCTCGCCTACTTACAGCGAATAGACTATAGTATCCTTAAACATAATGAAATAAGTATAGCAAGATAAATCTGTAATCCTTGGAGGACTACATGTATTCATTAGTTTCATTGATTTCATTAATTAGGTCTATTTGTAAGTTAATTGCTGGGTTAGTAAAATAATATGAATTCCACAGTGAGAAAGGAACTATGAAAGTCTGTTTTTTCCATCTGATGGTAAATTGCTATCTCGCCATTCTGATTACTCTGTTATTACGAAGATTTTGTAGCGAAATATGTTGCCAATAATGAAAACTTGGCAATAATATGATGCAGAGACATAGCAGCATCATATTTTTCCATCAAGAATCGATAAATCAGTTGCTAAATGATTCAATGTGCCATAAGCTGAACAAATCAGACTATAGCAAGAGCAGTGTGCGAGTCCTTGGAGTGCCACATGTATTTGTTGATTTCATTAATTGAGTTTAGAAGTAAAGTTAGTTGGATAAAAAATATGAATAGAGGGTATCAGTGTGGTGATATGTACTGGCCGAGTACGGCGGTTTGGCCATGTAGTGATGATTTATAAAGATGTGTTTAAAGTATGAAATGAGTCAGAAAAGTATAAAAGTGGTCAGAAACGTATAACAGTAGATTGACTGAGGAAGAATCAGGAGGGATTTTCAGGTTCAGGTTAAGCGACCTTCAGGTGATCATAGCATATCTGTGCAAAACATGGAATTGCTTCGCCAACCAATACTAGTACTGATTTAAGACAATGAGTGAGGCAGCGAACAATATCTTTATTTTCAAATAAAGATGTTGGTCGCTGCCTCACTCATTGTCTTATTCCTTCTGAAACTACGACTTCCTAAGGACAGACCCATCTCGGATTGTACTGATTTATGTAACCATGATATTTTAAAGATAAATGTATACATGAGGGTATAATAATGATGCTTCTTCGTCAGGTGTGCCCGAGTCGACGGCCCTATTAGTGTCCCCGGTCCTTGGTCCACCTGGCCTGGGGTGCACCGTATCCTTGTGGTACTACTGTGGGGATGATGAACCAACCCTGAGAGTAACGGCGTGGACCACCGATAACACCCGGGTCCAGTTGGCTACTAGCGGGTTCTCCTGTGTCAGTGATCAGCGGTGGAGGTTGGCGTGGCTTTTTATTGGGGAACAAGACGGCCGCATCAATGTTAGTATGCCACACATTACTAAATACTTTGTTTTTAATATAACAAGTTTAAGACCTTACTGGGGAGCGATAGCGAACCTGTAGTTTAAAAGGAATCGGATTTCGGCCGGGACATTTCTCTATTAAAAAATTTACAAATTTATCTTGAAGGAGGGGGGGGGGGGGTATATATTAAAAGCTTCGTGGAGGTCTAGGGAGGAAATAAATAAGGGGGTGTAATTTTAAGCTTGATGGAGGTCCTGGGAACAAACTAAAAAACCTCTCTCCTTAATCCGTTCTAAAAAAAATGCTAAAAAGCTCTATAAATGAGGAATTAGATAACACCAGGGTCCAGTTGGCTAGCAGTGGGTTCTCCTGTATCGGGTCTCTCTGTTTCAAGGATCTCTTGTTGCCTCGCCCGTGTTAAAGAGACCGCGTGAGGGAAATTCACACCGAAAATTACCCGATAAAAGGGGGAATAAGAGGAAAAATAGCTGATAATTGAGGAAGGGGGGACACATATGTAGGAGTGGTAGAAAGTAATGGAGGGGAAGTATCTCACACTAATCACATATTGCTTTGTTTTGAGTACCAGTGGGGTGTTTTGAAAGGCTTTTTGTAGGCCTTGGCTCTTATGAGGACCTTCGCCTTTGCCCACCAAACGTCTTGTGAGGACCCTCGCCTTTCCCGGGTTAATTAGGAAGTTCCATTCATTATAAGACACTGTTGATTATGAAGTGAAGATAATGTGTATTTGTTCTTGATGCAGGTTGAAGTCAAGAGTACCAAGTTCTTCGCATCGTGGATGTCTGCCCAGTATGACATAGCCATGGATGACGTCACCTTCGACAAGTGCTCCCCCAATGAACCTCCATCATCGGTAAGTTTTAATTAAAGTTGGAGGTAGTCGCTTTTTCTGGATTCCCTTCTCCGAGGTATCGAGCTACCGATCGCCAGGAATATATCGACAACTTGATGGAGATAATCATCTTAAAACAGTAGGCTGAATGGGGTCAAATGGATACAACCCAGAGAGAGAGGGAGAGAGAACAAAATACAACGAGGAGGGCCCCCTTAAGAGAATGGCAAAGTTCTACGAAGCAGAGGTCGTGGGTGTTTGAGGGAGAGGAAGACCAAGGAGAAAATGGAGAGAGGGGTTCTAGAGTGTAATTATAAACTTAAAGGTATAGGAAACAAACTAAACCCTCCCATGAAGGGGTTGGGGTAAATCGTTACTGGGGGCTGATTGTGGATATTTCTATAGCTTGGTCTGGGTCACTCCTATTTCCAAATGTCAAGAAAGTGCGTATATTTTTTAAAGTGTCTGAGTGGTCAGGTGAATATGTTTAGATTGTGTGAAATTTATTAAGTTCTTATATATATATATATATATATATATATATATATATATATATATTGTAGTATTGTTAAATTATTCCTTTTATATTGTAAAAAAAATTGCATACGGTATTTTAACAATTGCTATTGTTCAATATGTACAGTGTGCTGCACATATTCTATTCTGTTGGGGTCGTGATTTGGCAGCCCTACACCCACTTCCCCAACCCCCCTCCCTCACTCCACCCCCTTCCCTTCCACTTTTGGTAGGAGGTGGAATAAGGGAGGGGGGTTGGGGAGGTGGGTGCGGCTCTGCCAAGTTACGATTTGCTGGGATGATTGAGAAATGGAATATGTGCAGCGAACTGTACAAGAGTGCGTTAATATATTTTCAACTGGTTTGCTTGGAAACAAAATAACTTGTTAATTTAGTGGCGTACCTTCTATGTGGTGGATTCATGTTTTTATAATTCATAATATTGTTTTGCTAAATCTGCAATACATTATTTCCAAATAGTGATTTTTATAAGTTTGTCTATATAATGTGCGGTTTTTGGTTTTGGCTTGTTTGTTTTGCAAGTTTTACATTGTACTCATAATGACAAGTTGATGTTATTTACAGGAAGACATAATGTGCACTTTCTCTGAACCGTGCCATCTATACCAGAGCCACCGAGATGATAGCGACTTCTTGACCTGGTTTGAACAGTCCAGTAAGTCCATAATTTGATCAAGTTTAATACTGTAATATATGTTTATACTCTATAGCATACGAAAATAATATATATACAGTATATATACTGTATATATATATATATATATATATATAGATGCCGGGGTGCTGCTAAACCCGACCCACTACTTTCCCCAGACAACTACCTACTGGTCATGGGAACCAACCACAACACCACCGCCATTTTGGAGACTCTACCTCGCTCGCCTTCAGTTGGGTTCTGCCTCTCTTTCCGGTATGGTTAACATGTCTTTATTCTTATGGGCGTATTTATTTGGTAATTTGTATATTTTTATTTTGTTTTTTTAGTTTCCTCCCTAGACCTCCATCAAGCTTAAAAAAACACCCGCCCAAGACCCTCCTTCAAGATAAAATTGGCAATATATAGATAGATAGATAGATAGATAGTGATAGTTTAATCACCTTAACCCGTACAGCCCCAGCGACGCGCCTGACGCATCGGCGATGTATGTAACGCACAGCCCCAGAGATGCGCCTAGCGCGTCACCCTAATTGCGCCGACCGTAACCTCAGGTGTAGCCACTCAAGAGGGCTCAGATTTGTATGGGAACTGTGTACGTATCCCACGCAACCGTGCCGATGGTTGAAAACTCTCAAAGTCCACGTGCGTGCGCGTGAACGCGCAATAACCTGGTTTTTTGGGGGTAATTGCCTTCAATTTTTTACTCTTGTAAAATACGTTTTCGGGGGCTCTGTAGGACCATTCTTTAAGCTTTTTGAGCGGTGGTTTTTCCTTCATTTCTAACCCATTCGCTATTGTTTCTGGAATAAAACCATTTTTTGAAAACCGGCCGGGTTCTGGTGAACAAACATTACAAAACTAGCCGGGGCTGGACGGGTTAATTCTATAAAGGGATAGATATTACCCTTTGGCTGCGGGCATATTTCCGCCATATTAGAGCTCATTCAGGCACTCCTGATTGATTAGGCAAGTGCCTGAATTAAATTAAATGTATTCAGCCGAAAACTAGAAGAAAATAGCTTCAACATTACACCAAAACGAGCTTCGTAGCTCGTGGGGTTCACCCGCAGCGCTACCATAAACATTAGCAATTATCGCTAATGTCGCGATACATTTGCCTTTGGCTGCACTGTATATCTCGCGAGACTCTGACTCAGAGCCGCCTGGCTGGGGGAAGGACGTGTGGCTTGTCGTGCTCCCGCTCCCTTGGACTCGATTCTACAGGATTTAAGAGGCTTTAAAAGCCTGTAAATTGCTGAATATTGCCATGGCGTTCGGAAACATCTCCCGCAGGCAATGCGTTAATTAATATATATCAGACTCTTGTGGTGGGCAGGCTTGTGGTTTCGCTCTGCTGCATGTCTGCCTGCCGAGATCGGAACCTCTCCGGGTGGTCGGGAGCCGGGGCAGTGCTAGAGGGACCTTGGTAACCCTGGTCTATGGGTCTTCTCCTAGATGACCTAGATGTGTGTGAATTTGTATTTTGTTTTTGTGTGTTCATTTATGTTCTGTTGTATAGTCCCTATTCTGGCTCTGTCTTGAGTCACCCCCCCCCCCCTAAAAAAAAAAAAAGGAAAAGTGGGGATTGGGCCTGAGTACATAGAATAGATAGATAGACTCTTGTTGTATGATATCCACTTAACATCTATACTTGACTGTCTTCAGTTACTTGATCGATGGTCGAGGCAGCCTGGAGGTGGTGTTGAGTGAGGAGGCAGTGAACAAGACTATATGGCAGCGCTCCGGTAACTTCCTAGACTGGCACACTCAACACATCAACCTCTACAGTACTCAAGTTCACCAGGTACTGTACCAACATTAGAGGAACTATGATGATGATGCACTGTTTTACCACCATGCACTACCTGCTCTAGAGTAGGGCTAGGGTACATGCCAACATGTTTCAGGGACTTGATGGACAGTTAACACAGATTGTTAGACCGCACCGTCCACCGCAGCACTGTCATCTGCCAATAACGCATGGCAAGTACACATATATGCACGCACGCTCAAAAGGTAGCTTGGACCGGAAAAGGTGTCATTACTCAAGCATTGCTCTCACATCAACCAGACTACCTAAAAAACTGTGGTTTTCACCATTGTGACTCAAGATTAATGAAAGTACATGATCATGATACTTGATTAGTTAGTATACGTTTATTATTTATACAGGTACAGTAGGTTTAAAAAGGCGAATTTTCTCCAAATATGACCTAGTGGGGAAACTGACGTGTGACTTAAAGGCCTGGAGCCCAAAAGTTAAATCTCCATTTTTTTCAGTTATTTGATTAAATTAGCTTGGCAGCAAATCCTTGCCCCATAACTGTTGTATGATTACGAATTAACATACTTGGTTGGCAGTGTCGTTTGGAGCGACCATTGACCTTGAGCAATTTAAGAACTATTTATGTCTAAAGGATTGTTTTTAATGAACAAATCCTGAGTAACTGTGAGTATAAGGGCTAAATAAACTTATGAAATTTGATGCAGTACAGATATAAACAGGTTCCTAGCAGTGAATTTGCCACATGTCTTTCAGCTTCTGTCCTAGCCTTATAAGTGGCTTTGGCTCAGTAGGATAGTACAGTATAACAAATGTCATCATTATCATAAACACTTAAACAATAGAGCAACTTGGTTGAGCCCAAGTACTTTTTATTTTGTACTGTACTTCTCATATCTCAACTTATTCTTCCTCTATCCAAATTACTCTACTCTCCTACTTTATTCCAGCCATCAATCAATCAATCATCATCTTTCAGCTTCTGTCCTAGCCTTATAAATGGTTTTGGCTCAGTAGGCTAGTATATATAATGTCATCATCATCATCATCATCATCTTTCAGCTTCTGTTCATCGTACACACTGCTGGAGTAGAGGCCATGGTTAGGCTGGATGATGTGGACATTATCGAGGGCGTCTGTCCCCCCGACCTGATGTGTACCTTTGATGACGAGGACCAGGTGTGCCGCTGGTCCACCAGCTATGACTTTGGGGCCTCGCTCCCTTGGCAGATTGGTTCGGGCGCTACTAATAATGTCTCCGCACCAAGGTTAGTACTTGGTCACTTAGCAGATCATTTTTTGGGAGCTCAGTGGTCTGGTTAAACTTCTGAAAAGAAGAAAAACAAAAATAATAATAATAAAATAAAGCAGA
Organism: Paralithodes platypus; assembly: GCA_032716605.1. NCBI lineage: Eukaryota > Metazoa > Arthropoda > Malacostraca > Decapoda > Lithodidae > Paralithodes > Paralithodes platypus. Next base: position 4,750,707 of record CM064574.1, on the reverse strand, counting down.
TCATTATAGAGGTTAGCTGTTATTTATTCAGTATCAGGCTCAGACCTTGGTTACCTTTGATGCTTTTATAAGAAATATAATTGATTATGCATTAAGATCAGTACATGTACAGTATACTGTATCTGTAAAATAATAATCATTATTATCATTAATTAAACTTAGTTTTACTTCACATCACTTAATACTCCAATAATAAAAGATCTTTTGTAAGTTGAATAAAGTCGTCTGGAAGAAGCTAAAAAAAAATAAAGAATAACAATGCATTATCTAATTGTTTTATTAAAGTAATTGGTGGTAATGTTTCCCCAACAGATACGATCATTCCTTCGGCACCCCGTACGGCCACTACCAGTACCTCATCCTGGGAGACAAACCTGCAGGAGAGACTGGCCTACTTCAGAGTCAAACCATTAACTCCACCAGCTCTGACGGAGACTGTTTCCAGTTCTGGTTTTATCTCTATTCCTTTGAGTTAGTATCTGCTTTTATTTTGGCCTCATCAGGGGGAATATAGTATAATATAGGTGCTTATGTTCTGGGTGTGGTGTCCCGAGTTCGAATCCCGGAAGGACCATTTGCTTTCATTAGTTTATTCAAGTACATTGGGGTTTGTAATTGATGATTAATGTTAAGAACAGGGTGTTACTTATAGTTAGTCAGTAGCCAACCCTGACTCCCACAATGGGTAGGGAGGATCAGCAAGAGACACAAGAAAGGAAAGCGATGGGAAAGGAGAGCACATACAACAGTTCGCCCACAAAAAGCCAGCACACAAGCATTCAGAAACACACTACTTTATTCTTTATTTATGTGTCTAATCTACAGTATATATCTACAGACCTGTATGTCTATATACCTATATATTTACATACCTATTTATATATATATATCTCTTTTGCCAAAATGTTAGGCTCGCCAAACATGCCAATCCCCACTCCATAACAAACATCATAACATACAGCTTAGGGAACAACTACTATAACCCTAGATATAACAATTTAATTATATAAATTAGTTTATAACTATGCCAATCCCCCCTTAACACCTATGATATTTTTCCAGTGGTGACCAAGACGTGGGTGAACTGGGGGTGCACGTAAGAACCCCCGACGACACCACCCTCAGAGCACGCCTCTGGTCCTACACGTACAATGGTCATAACAGATGGCAGTATGGCGAGACCACCGTGCAGAATGAGCAGGGATTTAATGTACGTAATCACAACTCTACGTGCTTTTTTTTTTAGATGGTGGAGGATATTCTCTAGCTTTGTTTTTTTCTTTCTCTCTCTCCGTAAACACATTAATAATCATTTGGTCACATTGGTAAGAATACAACTGGGCACATACCTTTGGGCACAAATAGATACTTGATATTTAACCTGAACAGTAAGCAATAAATACCTGAAATAACCATTGTTGTCCACTTAAGTTTAGGTGCTATTCATGTTATTTATTGATATACCTGTATATTTATCTCCATCCATAAGACTGAATGTAAGTACTGCATGTATGTAGGTACTGCATATACTGTATTTATTGTAAGTGGTATTGGAGGGCCTGCGTCTGAGTGGTAATGAAGGGTACATGGCCTGGGATGACCTTAGTGTGTTTATTTTTAACTCAGGTGGTACTGGAAGGCCTGCGTCTGAGTGGTAATGAAGGGTACATGGCGTGGGATGACCTTAGTGTGCGTCGGGGTGCCTGCGATCCACCTGGCACCTGTAACTTTGAGAGCGGAACTTGTGGTTGGTCTGTTAATGTGGACGATGATGACAACAGTTGGGTCTGGAGTAGGGCCGACGAGGCCAGCATCGGCATCTTAACGGACCACACCACACAGACAGGAACAGGTAAGATGCAATATGGATTCAACTTACTAACTTGTGACACAGTTTTTACCACCATGCACTCCCTGCTGAATAGCAGGGCTAAGGTGGGTGCCCTGATGATCAGGGACTTCATTGAACACTTGCCACAAATTGCTAGACCGCACTGTGCACCACAGCACTGATGTCTGCCAAATAGCACTCTAGCTGGCCCGAGACTCGAACCTTTGACCTTGCAGTTTGCAAGCGAGTGCTGTACCAACCGTGCTACGGCCTGTGGCATTAAAATATCGCTATAAGATCAGCTAAGATATATTATTATTGTGATATGCAATGTTCTAGGATGGCTATGAGATTAGGTTCTACATTTGCAGTGTTGGGAAGCCTTGTTCATGTTAGTATGTGTAAATGAGCATTCACACCAAGGTCAAAATCATTTTTTATCTGACACCAATTATTTAGAACCAAGCATTTTTTAGAGTGATAGTTCACATATTAAATATTCAGACCAAACTGAGAAAGACGTGCGATCACCCCTTATGGTCGGATCTTGAATAATAAAAACTGACAAGTGAGGCAGCTCTGAATAGGGCTACCTGGGGCACTCGATCTTTAAATTTATGTATGTGTGTAATGTATAATATATTTTGTGTAAGTAATAACGAGTATGTGTATGTATAATATATTTTGTGTAAGTAATAACGATATAATGTGTTGACTATCAGGGCACTACATGACATTTGAGATAGAGAGATGTCAGGGAGATACATCCTGCTGGAGTGAACTGAGAAGCTCGGACATCACCCCGCAAGACTCGGCCTACTGCTTCACTCTCTACCTCGCCACGTACTACAGTATAGGTAATTCATATTGATTAACAAGGGGGAGGTGGTCGCTTTTTCTGGACCCCCTTTCTCCTTCATGTTTAGCATATGAGTTTTGAGATTACAAGATGTTCGTTCCGTTTAGTTTGCCGATTTTGAGAAATTTCGCCCCATTTCTTTGTCAATATTAAGACCTTTTGTGTCATTTAGGTGTAGATTTTTTGCGATTTGTTGTGAACTGACTGATGATATGGTGTAGGCTGGGTATGATAGTTATATATATATTAAATTATTAACCTATTTTGTCTTGGCATACAACGTTTCTCAGCTTTTGATTTCCTCCCATATTTGAGACTTAGGTTTGGTTGCTGATCAATTAACTATTACGTGTCATTCATTCCTTTCATTGTCATCATGGGCCGTTTTCTGGTCCCCCTTCTTCCTCAAGTTCGGCCCCATTAGATTTCAGATTTTAAGATGTTCGGCCCATTAGCATGTGGCGATTTAAAGGCCTTTCGTCCTATTTCTTTGTAAATATTAAGACTTTTCGTGCCATTTAGGTGTCGATTTTTCCCTGGCGAGCGATAGCGAGCCTGTAATTTAAAAGGAACCGGTCTTTGGCCGGGACATTTTTCTATCGAAAAATGTACAAATTTATCTTGAAGGAGGGTCTTGGATGGGTGTTTGTATAAGCTTCATGGAGGTCTAGGAAGGAAACTAAAAATATAGTAACAGATACATAAATGAGCAAATAAATACCCCCCACCCCCCCTTAAAAAAACTCTATTTATCTTCTTTTTTGTAGAGATTGTGAACGCTTTGGAGTTGAGCTTGGTGAACGTAGAAGAGAACCTGATCACGTTGACCAAACAGCTGACGAACACCCAAGACTCCACCTGGGTCCAACATCAGATAAAACTCAACCATTTGAACTACCTCTTCCAAATTCGTGTGAAGGTGCAGATGTCTATAGCAGAAGCCAGCCAAATGAAAGGTATGTTGAAATATACAGTCAACAAGCTAATAAGTGATGTCTCGGCACCAAGTATGTTTTGGTCTATAATTGGTATCAGCAATTTCTAAGCTTCATTTCTTCATATCGAGTGAAATATACAAACATGTTCCTACACTTACCCAGCCTATTGAACATCTGACAGACATTAATACAGCACAGAGCAAGCCAAACGTAATGCCAGGTGAGACATGACTTATTAGCGCCACTGTTCATACACAAATACAAGCCCCCACTACACCTCTTGTGAACCCAGTCATTACAGACGCAACATTGAATCGAGTTACTTCCCACTTTGACCCTCAACTTTCCCCTCATAATTGTTAAGGGGCACATGGCCCTGGATGGGGCTTTGGTGTCCAGGGCGTTTCTGCACCCTCTTAAGCCCCTCGCCTGGGAGCGGCTTCGGTCACCTGGGCTTTCTTAGTGGTAAAGGTGGGAGGGTTCTGTGGGGGCGCTTGGTTATGGCCTTGGCCTTGCTTGGGACCTATTACTGCAATAGATAGTTGGTTGCAGTACGCCACAAATATAGTACTGTAATTGTATCTACCGTTGTCTCTACCTTAAAATACCCTAAAACAATTCTATTATTTAAGACGCTTCTTATATTATGAAAACAAATAGCAGTTAACTTTGCTGTGGAGGAAGCAGTCTTACTTTTAAAGGTAATTTTGCGAGTGAAAATATGTTTAATCCACCAAATAATATGTTTAATCCACCAAATAATATGTTTAATCCACCAAATAATAATATACTGTATGTGTGTTCCATCCATTAGCCTTCATTGCCTTGGATGACTTGGAACTGCTAGCGGGTCTGGATAATTGTTTAATCCACCAAATAATATCATAAATGTGTTTTGCTATTGTTTGTGTTGAGATTTTAAGTTAATACTTGTTTTTTCCTGTATTCAGCTTGCATTTAAGTTTAAGGGGAAGCTGGCCGTTTGTTTGGTCTATTAATTAATTTATTCATATATTTTTTTAGTTTCCTCCCTAGACCTCCATCAAGCATAGAAAAACACCCCCTAGACCCCCCTTCAAGATAAATTTGTAAATTTTTCGGTAGAAAAATTTCCCGGCCAAAGGCCAGTTCCTCTTAAAATTGCGGGCTCACTGACGCTCGCCAGGATATAATCGACACCTAAATGGCACGAAAGGTCTTAAAATTGACAACGAAATGGGGCGAAAGGTGTTAAAATCGTCAAACTAATTCTTACAGTATCTTACAGTAGATCCTCTGGAAAAAGGCAAACTATGCCTGTGTATCCAGCTCAGTACCAGTACTTGCACTGCTGCGGTCGTTCACGGTGTTGGCGGCGGCGGTAGCAGACGCAACATTTTTACTATTCTGTATTTTTGTTTTATAATCAAACTTCAAATCTTGTCTTCCCCATGCTTTATCAAGATTACTTTCAAACTCCCTTATTGATTCGGAATCGACTACATACTGGGGCAGTGCGTTCCACTCATTTACCACTCTATCACAAAATGAGTTCTTTGCCTTCTCAAGCCTATTTCTTTCTTTGTAAATTTTCTTAGAGTGTCCTCTCGTTCTTGTTCCCTCCCGCATCAAGAAGATACCTTCACACACATCCTCATCGTACTTTCCTGACACTATCTTAAAAGTCTCTATCATATCCCCTCTTTCTCCTATATGCCAGTGTCGGAAGCCCCAGTGTCCTCAACCTCTGCTCATAGCCCGCGTTCTTCAACGTTGGTACCAGCTTGCTAGCTCTCCTCTGCACTTTCTCCACTGCTTCTATATCCTTTACCATATATGGAGCCCACACCTGGTTCGCATATTCCAGGTGCGGCCTAACCAGCGCTGTATAGAGATTCCTGAAGATTTCTTCGTCAAGTGACACAAATGTCCTCCTTATCAGCCCTACAATTCTATTGGCTTTGTTTATCTTTTTCCGCTAAATGTTCTGAGAAATTTAACTTATTATCTATCACTACTCCTATATCCTTTTCTGCATTCACTTCCTCCATCGCTTCATACATACTGTATCCTACCTTGTCTATCTTGCTGGTCCCAATCCGCATGTACTTGCATTTTTTTGGATGAAAAGGCATTAACCAATGCTCAGACCATCCCTTCATGCCCTCCACATCTCCTTGAAGCAAACCCATATCTTCCTTACTCCTCACTCTTCTATACAGCTTAGTGTCATCCGCATACAGGTATACCTCACTTCCATTAGTTATAACTTCAGGCAAGTCGTTGATAAATATAACGAACAGCAGTGGTCCCAACACAGATCCCTGAGGTACCCCACTTGTAATTTCCCTCCACCCCGAGCCTATTCCATTCACCAGTACCCTCTGTCTCCGATCTATCAGGAAGGCTTCTATCCATTTCACACATTTCTCCCCTATATTATAGCTTCTAACTTTCTCTATTAACCTTTTATGTGGGACCTTATCGAAGGCCTTCATAAAATCGCAATATACCACGTCTATTACATCACCATCTTCTAGAATTTGCATCCAATCATCTACCACCTTAATTAGCTGTAGTACCGTCGACCTCCCCGGCAAGAATCCGAACTGTCTCCCACTGAAAAGTTGGTTTGACTTCATATGATCCATTATTCCTTCTCTAATTACCGTTTCCATTAGTTTACACACAACACTTGTCAAACTGACTGGTCTATAATTCCCTTGGTCATTTCTCTTTCCCTTCTTAAATATAGCTGTTATGTTCGCCTCTCTCCAGTCCATCGGGATTTGTCCTGTATTAAACGATACCTCAAATAACATTTTCAATGGCTCTACTAACATCTCCCCTCCTTCCTTTATGATTCTTGGGTGTATCCCATCCGGTCCCGGTGACTTACTTCTGTTCATTTTTTCTATAGCCCTTCTTATTCTGGCATGGGAAAACTCTATTAGTTCTAGTGCCAGTGCCTGTTTGATGGGAATAGTAGGCACTGCATCCTCCGACTCCACTGTTAGTACCCCCCCAAAGTATTTCCCCAGCACCTCTGCTTTCTCCTTATCAGTCTCCGCTCTACTCCCATCATTCAACCCCCCTACCAGCTCTGGGATCCCTACTCTTCTTGTTAACTTTTCCTGAATGTACTTCCAGAATATTTTTGGATTATCCTTCACATTTCTAGCTATCTCTCTCTCCCTCTCCTTCACCCCCCTCCTTGTTTCCCACCTTATTTTATTGTTTATTTGTTTGCGTTCCAGATCCACTTCTTTAGCCTCTATACTAGACCCCCTGTTCTTTTTTAACAATTTTAATCTTTCCCACAATCGTTTCTTTCTTCTAATCAATATCCAAAGCTTTCTTTTAATTGGCAATTCTGGGTTAGTTCTTTTCCTCAATTTTGTTTTATCCTTATATTCCCTTACTGGTACACTTTTGGATACAGCATTCTCCAGTTTGACTCTAATTTTCCTCCACATTCCTTCAGCGTCTTCACTGTTCAAGTATTCCCCCCAGTCAATGTCCAAACACCGTCTCAGCCGCTCATAATCTTCTCTATCATATGTATATTTTTCTATTGCTTCTATTATCCCTCTCTGATTTAATGTTACAACTAAAGCTTATACAGGCATGGTCACTACGACCTATAGGGCTATCCACATTAACATGTTCCACTATATCCTCTTCATTGCTAAAAATCAAATCAAGTACACTCCCCTGCGTCCCATCTCTATATCTTGTCATCTCTACAATATGTTGCATTAAAAAACAATCTCTCACTTTCTCTATAAACTTATTTTCCAGGCTACCCTGTCCCGTTGGAGTAGTACAATTTGCCCAGTTGATCCTTGGCAAATTGAAATCTCCAATCAAAATTTTATATTTGTTCTCTCTATTATCTATCTCCTCCATTGCTTTCAGTAGGTTATCATCCTCTCCCCTGCTATTATTTGGGCTTCTATATATAGAGACAATTAGAATTGATCCTCTTACACATTTTACTTCAATACACAAATACTCACAATACTGCTGTCTCATATCCACCTCATTAACCTTGAGCTCTTTTCTTACATAAATAAACAGTCCTCTTCCAACCTCTGCTCTAATAGCATTTCTCTCATATAACTCAAAACCCTCCAAACTATATTCCACCAGTTCCCTTTCAATTCTAGCATTTTTTGGTCTTACTTCCTGTAGGGCTATGACATCAGGTTTTTCCTCTTCATCCTGCAACCTACATATCAGTTCTCTTTTCTTGTCCTGGGTAAACACATCCACATTACTAAACATAATCCTTAATCCATCTACCATTCCTTCAGCAATTACACCATCCCGCTCCTCCAGTCCGTACCCTACTCCCCCGTTAGCACTACTGGATCTGCCTCTTTGTCTCCTGTCTCTCCCTGTGACACCTCCACCCCGTTCTCCTCCTCCGTCACAACTCCCATCACATTCTCTCCCCTCCCTGATCTCCCCCTCCCTTCTACTCTTATAAACCACTTCCTCACTTTTCCGTCCCTCACTCTCCAGTAAAAATTTCTATTGCTGGAGATCCGTCGACTAATGGGCCGAACGTCTTATAATCTCAAAACTAGTGGGGCTAAATATTAGGGAGAAGGGGGTCCAGAAAAACGGTCTGCCTCCCCTTAATTTGTCGAGTTTCATATATTGTATTGTTCCATCCATCAGCCTTCAGTGCCTTGGATGACTTGGAGCTACTAGCGGGTCCGTGTCGCTCCGGTGGCACGACGGCAGAACCTCCCCCTGGCACCCCAGAACCGGAAGCCCAACTGACCTGCGACTTCGAGGATGGTACATTGTGCGGGTGGCAACAGAACATGATGGAATTGCTCGACTGGTCCCTCACCACGGGGCAGGGGGTGGGCTCGGACCTCGGACCCTTCACGGACCATACCACGCACCTCTCGTCAGGCAAGTTGTTCGTTAATCAGTTTAACCCTTTGAGTACCAGCGATGTGTGCTATATTATATTCTGGCTATATTTAGACGATATTATGCAGCTTAAAAAGGATCTGTGGTAGTTAAAAGGGTTGGTTGAGATGGTTTGAAACCTTATTACATGTATTGCAAGAGGTCCTTCCTAAGCTGAATAAAATCGTCTAATAGTTGCCAGAATATGACGAAAAGGACATCCCCGGTACTGAATGGGTTGCTTCTGGTGATATTCTTTTTTATATTTTTGTTCAAATTTTTGTGGCATCTAGTTTGAATGCAAGACACAGTTTGAGTTCACTTGGGCAACGATAATGGAAGGGAGACTCTCACCATAACTCTGCCTTCCTTATGGCTATAACCACATTCTCTGTGGACGAAGCTAGGGTCTTTAACCCGTACGAGCGGGCATAATTGACCGAAATTACCTTAATTCCCTGCTCATTTTCATGCATAAGCAAAAGCCAGAGCATAATACAATTTTATATCCATGAAGGTAAGATAATAGAGCTTTCAAATGACCCCTGAATCATACCTGTGCGACGTCTGGTTATCTTCCAACGATCTTGCAAACGAAGGGCAAAATTGCTAAAAATTATAATTTTTTAGCTGTTTTCGCTGTGTGATGCTGCACATGAGTGAGCTCTCTCTCTCTCTCAGAGCTCAGTGTCTCGGCGGGTCCTGTCGGCTCCGGTTGACACCCGTCCGCGTGCCTGCAACAGCTGGCCTGGCTCACAGGCCACATAATTGCCGGAAAAAACCTGACCGTCGTGTGACGGGCCCCATCCAGAATGGGTTAAACTTGTATGTATGTATTGTATTACATTGGAGAATGTCAGGAGAAATGTACTGAGGTGGTATGGTTACAAGGAGCGAAGGTAGAGTGAGCGAATGGGAAAGAGGGTGTATGAGAGTGAGATGGAAGGGGTTAGAGGGAGGGGTAGACCGAGAATGATTTGTAGGGATGGAGTGAAGGGAGATGGGCTATGAGGAAGGAAGAGGTTTGTTTGTGTCCCCCCATTAGGGATTAGGGCATCTGGCAACAGATGGATATTTGTACCTCTAATAATATTGAATGTTTGTTTCACAGGTCACTTCCTCTTCGTGAAATCTATCGGTCCAGAGGCCGAGGCCGACCTGTTGTCTGAAACAATCCCCATGAACGATACCGGCCACTGCTTCTCGTTCTTTTACTACATGCAGGGCAGTGGGGCACCTCTCCTGAAGCTTTACATCATGGAGGGTAAGAATACAGTACAGTAACAGTATAGAGATAAACTTATTATATCAAGATGGTAATTTGATCACTTGATTAATAGATTATTTCAATAATGATTCCCTTAATAATTCTTATCCCATTTACTTTATTGTTTTCTTTCTTTTTAAGGTCTTTCACCTTAAGGGGAGATTTCCACTTGAGGAATTATATTCTGTCAATATCAACCCTTTGAGGAGGATGACGCATTTTGACATTTTATTCTGGCTATAAATTAGACGATTTTATACAGCTTAAGAAGGATCTGTGGGAATCAAGAGGGAAAAGCCTATACAATTAACCTTCTGACTCTTCAATCTGTACATGCACGATATAACTACACCCAATACGCCCCAAATAAACTTAGCTTCCTATGCAGATGACATAACACTCACATGCACACACCATGACCCAAAAAGAGCAACAGATCTCCTTCAACCCTATCTCAACACACTACATGGCTGGTGCACTACAAACAGACTTAATCTAGCCCCAGCCAAATCCACTGCAACCCTGCTCACAAGCTGGACAGGAGAACACGAATACATCCCTCAACTCACCATAAACAACACACCCCTAACACATACACACACACCCAAAATCCTAGGAGTAACATATGATACTCATATGACATTCAAACAGCACACCACAAACATTAAAAAGAAACTGACACCCAGACTTAACGCCCTCAGGTCACTTGCTCACACAAAATTTGGACACAACAAAGAAACTACCACCACAGTATATAAACAATACATAAGATCAGTGATGGAATACGCAAGCCCAGCCTGGGCTTCTAACCTAGCTGAAACACATCATAAGACCTTACAGACTATTCAAAACAAAGCCCTGAAGATCATTACAGGCTGCACAGCTACTGCACCCACAGATCACCTACATCAAGAAACCAAAATCCTCAAAGTCAAAGACCATCTGGACATGAGAGGCACTCAATTCCTGGCAGCAGCCTCCACGAACCAAGACCACCCACTAAACTACATGGCAACACACCCACAGATACCAAGAAATATCAAAACAACACCCAGCACACGGTATCACACACAATTATTGTCCTCTCTCCCTCCCTGCCCACCCCGAACCAACTTCCAGAAGCACATCCATACTCATATCTCTCGCCGATCCATCCACTCACTCACAGACAACACGCAGCTGCATGCATGACCTCCCGAAATCCATCCTTCCAAATCCTCCCTTCCTCACGAGGACAGAGTCCACCTGGCCAGGCTGAGATGCGGACACCATCCAGCTCTCCTGAGCTATCAGAAGAGACTGGATGACTCCGTTGTCGACGCCTGCCCGGGATGTAATACAGCACCCCATACCATTAAACACATCATAGAAGACTGCATTTCACACAACCACTTATGCCAACAACACAATCTACACTCAATGAGAGCTCTGTGGGAAAGCCCGATCGTGGCCATGGCCTTTCTCAGGGACTCGGGGCTGTTCGGCCAGGCAGCTTAGGGAACAACAACAACAACAACAACCTTCTGACTTCCATATACCCTTCCTACTCTGAATAAAATCGTTTAATGACAGCCAGAATAAACTTGCATAATGCGTCATAATCCTCAAGGGGTTAAGTCAACATTAAAACAAAAATAATAATAATACGTATATGTATGAATGTACTGATGAAGCTACGGTTGTTATTGTAGTGGACCAGCGACCAGGGGAAGGAGAGGCAGCCGATTGGGAACACGTAGAGGAGGTTGGTGAGACGTGGCAATCAGTACGTCTCTACTTCCCCTCACAAGCCTTCCAACAACACGTCATCATCACCGCCACCACCGTCACTACCAGTGTTGAGGTATGTATGTATGTACAGTAAGTATGTGTGTATGTATGGTTGTATGTATGTGTGTGTCTCTACTTCCCCTCACAAGCCTTCCAACAACACATCATCATCACTGCCACCAGATTGAGAGGAAGACCTAGGATGAGATGGAGAGATAGTGTAATACAAGCATTGGAAGATAGAAAGAGGATTGAAGAACAGGCAAGAGAAGTGGTATTGAATAGGATTGAATGGGGAATGCTTGTGAATAGATGAGCGATAAGGCGGTTATAGGAAGAGGGTGTCGGGTGCCAGTTGGACTAGATAATAGTCCGTCAGGCGCCTGGCCCGGGGAGACGGTCTATGTTGTGAAGGGCCATGTTTGGAAGTAAGGTGGGCGGGCATTGTGGTGGTGGGGCTTCGCTGCGTGTCTGCCTGCTGAGACCAGAACCTCTCTGGAAGATTTAGGACCTGGGAATATTTTGCTGGGGAACCCAACTGGGCCTTGGTCTCTGGGTCTTCTCCTGGGTGACCTAGATGTGTTTTGAGTTTTATAGCTTATATATTTATAATTATTTGTTTTATCTTACTGTTATATATTTTTATATGTTTTGTTGTTTCTGTTTGGGTTCTCTCTCGAATCAGCCACCCCCAGCTATGGGGTATTTGCCTGAGTATATACAGTACATACATACAGATCATATATACACTGTTGGTTATGATAAGTTTGATGGTGATTATTTGGCCAATTGGCTAGTAGTGTTGTAGTGTTGATAACACTTTTTTTGTTTAACTTGATATATGTACATATACAAATATTCCTTACTTTAAGACAATAGCTACACTTTCAAGAACAAGATGTTGATAAATATTTACCTATTGTGTATTTATGTTGTGTTTCAGCTTGTCTCAGGCCACACCGCTATTGATGACATTCTCCTGACTGATGGCTCCTGTCATGACTTAGAAGGTAATGTGTTAAGTATAGTATATTGTATGTTATGTAGGTTGTTGTTGTTGTTGCTGATCCCCAGGCTGTCTAACCGAGCAGCCCCAAGGCCATTTGAGATCTACAAAATATATTAGTGAAAGGGAAAGTCAGAGTAGCTATGGGTAGGGCAGAGAACAATCAACTCTCACTCTGATAGACCATGTACTGTATGTATGTTATCTATGATCCACTCGTCTGAATTTCTTCTTTGATACTGACGAGAGCGCTTAGATTGGTAGAGACCATTTGTATGATAGGAATATAGTAGAGGTGCTCTCTATGGAGCTTTGTGCTAGCCAGGTGGCGGCTTGAGTTTGTTTTTTATTTTTTGAAGCAATTTAAGTTTATTTATGTTTATTTTATTTGCTCGGGTTCCTGCACATGTGGGCATTGCGGGTAATGAGAGAGCAGATCGGCTCGCTAAAACAGCCTGTATCGGTCCAGGAGCGGGTCCTCTCTTGCGCCTGTCTGACATGAAAGCCGTAGTTCGAGAATTCATCTATCGTGCATGGCAACATGAATGGTCTTCACAGCCCCTTACTATCCATCTTCGTGCTATCAAGGATGCGGTTTCCGTGTGGCTTTCCTCTTTTCGGGACAGGCGCAGGGACCAAGTCGTACTCACTCGTCTCCGAATTAGTCATACCCGCTACACACATGGACACTTAATGGCCACTCCACATGCTCCTCCCCCGTGGTGCGCTACTTGTGACACAAGCATTACTGTGCGGCACTTTCTCGTCGAATGCCCATTATATGGTCGACAGCGGCAGCGTTACTTTTCTCAGCCTTCTCTTCAGTCTATCCTGTCTGACACTCCTTCCTTTGATATTGCCAACTTATTTGCTTTCCTTAAGGAAATTAACATCTTTCATCTGATCTAATATCTTATACTTTCTTCTAGTCATATCTTTTTTAATGTTGTTTCTTTTCTTTCTTTTTAGGATGAACAAGTTTTAGTGATTTTACCCCTATTTTTTCTATTCTTTTACCCATTTCCGCTTTTAGCCTCTCCCCAGCCTTATGAGGGCTTTAGCCCAGTAGGCTGTAGACAAATAGTTTTTATTATTATTATTATTTTATTTGCTCCACCATTTGAGAATAGATGTTTTTTTATCTATGTTTAACTGTATGTTTATCATAAGTTCTCCAATTAGATGAACTCTTAATTTGTGACCTTTTGTTTCAAAATGTTGTTTGCTAAATATTTTTTTTTTTTTTGTATTGTGCCGTTCCTGTTTTGGTGTGTTCGTCTTGCAAGTTTTACATAATGACTAACCTATTATGTGTTTCTTTGTGTTCCCCCATCAGAGAACCTATGTGATTTTGAGACGTCCGACCTATGTGAGTGGTCCTCTAGCCGGTTGCAGGAAGCAGAGTGGATATGGAACACCGGACAGAACCCAGACCTCAACAACGCTCCCACCATTGACCACACTTTCGGTAACACTCTATTTCTATTTAAACCCTTCAGCACCAGGACGTCTTTTTACCATAAATTCTGGCTAAAATTAGACAGTTTTATGCAGCTTAAGAAGGACTTATGTTATTGAGAGGGTTTATTGAGATCGTAGTTACCTATTTCAGTCGTAGAGGTAGCTTATAAACTGAAGAAAATCGTCTAACGGTAACTAGATTATGATGAAAATTACGTAATGGTGGTAAAAGGGTTAAGGGGGGATGGGCCGCCGGTATTCTAGACCACTTTCTCCCTCATGTTTAGCCCCACTAGTTTTGAGATTATAAGACGTTCGGCCCATTAGTTAGTCGATTTTAAGACCTTTCGCCCCATTTCTTCATCAATATTTAAACCTTTCGTGCTATTTAGGTGTCGATTTTTTTCCCTGGCGTACGATAGTGAGCCTGTAATGTTGGAAGAACTGGCCTTCGGCCGGGAAATTTTTCTACCGAAAAATGTACAAATTAATCTAGAAGGGGGATCTAATGGATGTTTTTTTTTTAATTTGATGGAAGGAGGAAACTAGAAAAATAATGAATACATGCAAAAATCGCCCAAAAACTGAACCATCTCCCCTTAACATTAATATTGGAATGAAAGTGATACATTCAGGAGAGAGAGAGAGAGAGAGCAAGTTCTGGTTTGCAGGTGATTCAACCTTGATGGCAGACACGAGGAACTAGATTGAAGGTACCTCTAAATTTCTTCAAGTTACAGAGAGTTCTTAAACAAATCTAAATAAAAAAAAATTAAAGAAAAAGAAAAAAAAAATGAAAAAAAAAATGAAAAAAATGAAAAAAAATGAAAGAAAAAAAAAAAGAAAAAAAAAAAAAAAAAAAAAAAAAAAAAAAAGGAAAGAAAAATTAGCACTTGCTAAACTGTTAAGTAATAATAGTAGATATATTGATGATATTCTTGTTTGCAATTTGTTAAATTTTAATCAAGTTGCTAAACTTATTTACCCTAATTCTATTCCCCTCACACAATGTAACGTAAATTATAAAGTTGAAAATTTTCTTGATATAAATATTGAGATTGTTAATGAACAGTGCATACTTAAAGTATATCACAAAGTTGATGATTTTAATTTTAACGTAATAAACTTTCCTTTCCCTAGTAGTAATATCGATAGTAAAATCACTTATAATTGTTTTTATTCCCAATTAATAAGATTTTGTAAAATCTGCACTAAAGTAGATGACTTTTGGGCTAGAGCTAGGTTACTATACAGACTCTTAGTGGACAGAGGTTTTGAGGCAAGTAAATTGTTCCATAAATTTAATCTTTTTAGGGTCAATTATTGTGACTGTATTCTAAAATTTGACATCAATAATTTTAATCAAGCATTTTTAACTTGAAGTTTCTTGTATAACCTCTGCTTACTTTTTGTCTGTATTTATTGTTTATCTTTTTCTTTTTCTATTATTATTATTATTATTAATATTGATGATTTTTTTAAATTTATTGTTCTTGTTAAAAGAGTACTCTTTGTTTAAATCTGTTGTTACTTCATATTTTGCAATTATTTCTCTTATATTATATGTATTCATTGTCGATAGTATCAATTGCTTACTTTTGCGATTTCCTTAGTTTATTTGTGCTATAAATGTGGGTTATTTGTAGGGTAGTTATTGATAGGGGTCACTTGAGGCATGCTATGCTTACAGGTACCTACCCGATAGCACTATCGTTAGTGAGTGCTGTACTGTATTTTATATATTATTTTGTAATAGTATAGATATCTTATCAATATTTGTATTTTCTACTATAATGTCTTGTCATGTTGCAAATTTGATTTTAAATAATATTTTGACATTTAACATGTAGTTTCTTTATTCATGCAGAGTTTAGTAAAATTTGCCAGAACGTCCCGGACTTCCCAAACTTGACTACTTCCTTTAACGTGACGATAGTGCGTTGTTATATGTGCGATTGGTTTGCTTGGGAAACAGATTAACTTGCTCATGTAGTGATGTACACCCTATGTGGTGGATTGTGTTCTTTTATTTAATAATTTTCATTTTGGTAGGCGTTGTTTCCACATAGCGATTTTGATAATTTAATTTGACTTTATATTGTCCTTGTCCCAATTTTGGTTTGTTTAGTTTGCAAGTTTTACATTTTAATTAATAAGACAATCCCATACCCGTTTTTTTTTTTTTTTTGCCAAGAAAGTTGAGGAAACAATCTCTTAGTTATTTTACTGACTCAACTCTTTATAAGTGGTAACAGGTAATTTGTTGAGAATGACTACACAAATCAATGAGTCTGCCTTTTCAAGATTACTCAAGTAGTGTCAATGTGTGTCACCCATATGTCACCCAAAAAGTAAAACTCTTCTCAAACCCAATGTCATCAAATAGTCATGTATTGACTTTAATAATGTTAGTGTGTGTTATCTGTACAGGGTCGTCATTGGGTCACTATGTCAGCCTCAAACACTCGACGGACAACATTAACGCCATTGCTGACTTCACCAGTCCCGTACACCATGGAGTCGGAGACATGTAAGTACCTTGTCTGAAAGGGCCGGGCTAAACCATTACTGGGACGGGATTGGGGAAGTTTGTTTCATTGCTTGTGCTGGGTCCTTGTTATTTCTAAATGGATGGGGATTGTGAATATAGTGTGTGTTGTCCATTTTGTTTAGTTTTTTAATTTTATAGTATAGCCACAGGCCGTAGCGCGGTTGGTAGAGCACTCGCCTGCAAATCGTGAGGTTGAGGGTTCGAGTCTCGGGCCAGCCAGTGTGCTACTTGGCAAACGCCAGTGTTGTTGGTGAACGGTGCGGTCTAGCAATCTGTGGCAACTGTTCACTGAAGTCCCTGATCATCAGGGCATCCACCTTAGCCCAGCTCTTGAGCAGGGAGTGCATGGTGGTAAAAACCACATCATATAGGCCTACCAGTAAAATATAATTATCAACATTATATTTAACTCGTATTTGCAATGACTTCTATACATAAATTACTCTGATTTCTTTACCTGCCTTTTTTTGTATTGTCGTAATTTACTAGCACTGAACAGTATTTACCTTAACCTAACTTTGATATGACTTTAACTCGTACAGTACATATAATTTTAGCATACAGTATAATCACCAACTAATATTATAATTTACTAGTATTTATCAGCCTTCTGGCCTTGATGGTGTAATGGCTAGAGAGTGTAAGCTCTGTATGAGATATCCTAGGTTCGAATCGTGGAAGAATCACATGCTTTCATTAATTTAATTTGGGGGTTATTGGTGTTAAGAACGATTTTAATTCCTTCTGTACCGGCGATGTCTTTAATTTCTTTCTATCAATATGTAGACGATTTTGTTACAGTTTAAGACAGATATGTGGTAGTAAAAATGGTTAAATGAGATAGTTTGAAGCCTGTTATTCGCTAGAGGCCCTTTTAAAATTGGATACGAGCGTCTAATAGTAGCCAGAATAAAGTTATAAAGACGTCACCAGTACAGAAGGGGTTAATAATGATAGTGTGACATCTAATAACAATGTAAAACTTGCAAAATAAACAAACCAAAACAACTAAAACTGGGACGACACAACATAGAGGCAAAAGAACTTATCGAAATGTGAAAAAATAACCCAGCCCTCCGTTTTCTTCAGGTGCCTGGTGTTCTACTACTTCATGCAGGGTCGGGACAGTTGGAAGGGGACACTGAAGCTATATGTGAAGGACCCGGGTGTGGTGGTGGACGATATTAGTCCTGTGTGGTCCCAAGCAGGCCACAAGGGGGACGCTTGGATCCTGGGGAGTAAGGACCTTCATATAGCCAGCAATTATGATGTAGGATATGTTACCTCTTAGTTATATTTTATTGTATTTCATTATATTTTATTTCATTTATTTTATTTTATTTTATTTTTCTGTCTCTGTTCTGTTCCACCCTATTAGTTTGGCGAATATAAGACGTTTCCCCACATTCAGGTATCGGTTTTTGGGGTAGAGCTTGTTAGCCTTGGTAGGTGGTAAAGCCACTCCACCATCTTCCTCTCTCTTCGACGCCCCTTCTCTCCTCTCTTCACTCTTCAGAAAATAGAAAAGTAGGAAGTAGCTACGAGGTGCCGTTGTAAAGGATTATCCCTCAATACCTTCACCTGACCTGCATGGAGAAGAATGTAGCTATAATACAAATTATTTTCCTTTGCATGCTGACAATGAAATGTGGTCAAATGTTCACCAATAGCTGTACATTGGCACTAGCTGTGACCATCACGCTGCATGACCATTTATAGTAGTACAGGCCACAAAAATGTACGGAACTGATGTTTTTGTACTCATTTGAATATGTTTAGTGAATTAAAATGTAAAATTTGCATAATAAGCCAAAACATGAACCGCACAATAGAAAGACAAAATATCATATCAAAATCACTATGTGGAAACAACGCATTGAAGATTCAGGAAAGCAATATCATGTGATTGTAGATTATAGTGCATTGAAGATTGAGTTATGCAATATTACGTGATTGATTATTGAAGATTCAGCAAAACAATAATATGCGATTTATTATTGAAGATCGAGGCAAAGCAATATTATGTGATTGATTAATTATGGAAGATCGCGGCAAAACAATATTCTGTGATTGATTAATTATTGAAGATCGCGGCAAAACAATATTCTGTGATTGTAGATTGTGTTCCGAGGGATGGAAGGCATCGAAGGAGACAACAGCATCCTGGCCCTTGATGACATAATGATGATGGACCGCAGCTGTCCAGCCCAAGCCACCTGTACCTTCGAGGACGGCTACTGTGACTGGTCCAACACTAAGGAAGGGGATGATATGGACTGGGACATGTACCAGGGACATACACCAACACCCAACACTGGACCATCCTATGACCACACTCTTATGACGCTGCAGGGTAAGTACTAGGACATGAACCACTGGACCATCCTATGACCACACCCTTATGACTCTGCAGGGTAAGTACTGGGATATGAACCAATGAACCATAAACACTGGACCATCATATGACCACACACTTATGACACTGCAGGGTAAGTATTGGGACATGGACCATACACACTGGACTATTATACAACCACACCTCTATAACACTAGTACCATACCATCATAACAACATACAGTATTTTGCTACTAAATCATTGTAATAGCTGAATAATCAAGATGGCAACATGACAATTTACCACCAGCTGATAATAATGAGACGATAACTTGACTAATTTTCTTTGCAGGCCACTATTTGTACATTAACGCTGCCTATGGACTCTCCAACGCCTCTTTGGCCATATTGGAGTCTTCAGTCATCCCCGCCGGTCACTACTGCTTTGAGTTCTACTACTACATGTATGGAGACGATGTGGGAGGTAGGTAACTGCCTGTCTTTATATTTAACATTGTTCTTAACACCAATAACACCCGTGGCATAGTCAGTTGAGCGTTGGCTGCTGATCAAAGGATCGGCGGATGGAGCCCGCACTGTCAAAATGTTATTGGTAGATGTCAAGCCTGGGCAACTTGACCTAGCGATTCGTGACAAAAGCCTAATGTTCATGGCTTCTCGGGAATTACGGCGCCTGTCAAAAAAAACAAAAAAAACAGTTATACTCCCAGGATTCGAACCCAGGATCACACATACAGACCTTACACGCTCTAACCATTACTTCATCAAAGACCGTTATAAGTACAGCACATAACCACAATTGATATCCATATATCGAATACTTGTGAGATATTTATGTGGCTTGCTTTTATCTGGGTCTCTGGGTCTTCTCCTGGGTGACCTGGATGTGTGTGATTTTTCTGTTTTAATTTTTTTCTGTTCGGGTTCTGTCTCGAGTCGGCCACCCCCAGCTATGGGGTATGTGCCTGATACTATACAGTACATACATGCATACATACTTTTATCTAGCATTTAGTGGGATAATATATTTGTATTTATCTTCATGGATTTGTTTATGATATTGTTATTATCTAGCATTTGTTAGAATTATAATTAAAAAGTTGTTATAGTTTTGCAAACTAGGAAAATAGTTTAATATTATTCTTTAAATTGTGTGTCCTAGGTTTGGCAGTAGAAGTGGAGACGGGTGGTACAAGCAAGATAAAGTACCAGCAATTTGGCAACCAAGGACCCGCATGGAAGCTGGTTAGTTATTTCTATTAATTTTTACTCAAGTGTTTTAGTGATATTTGTAAAGTTTATGAATTACTTACTAGAAAAGAGTTTACTGTCTATTTATTATTGACTATTGCACAAAATATATGATGCCAGTGGTAGTATAGTCAGTTGATTTAGTGAATCCTTTATCAACGTGTTTCATGCTGCTTCTTGGAAAAATATGAAACTGTTATGTCTGCATCATATTAATGCCAAGTTTTCATAATTAGCAACATATTTTGCTACAAATGATCATAATTGCTGAGCAATAAATATAGGGATAATTTACCATCAGCTGGACAAATAACAGACCACTGGCTGTAGCGCAGTTGGTAGAGCACTCGCCTGCACACCGTGAGGTCGAGGGTTCGAGTCTCAGGCCAGCCAGTGTGCTATTTGGTAGACACCAGTGCTGTGGGGTACCTTCACGGGAATTACGGCGTCTAGCAAAATAACAAAAACAAATTCAATGAAGCCCCAGATAGATCTTTTTTTATTTAAATAGGACTTCAGAGGCTATCAACCCTATTGGATTATTCAGGGCACCCACCCTAGCCCATCTCTTTGAGCAGGAGTGCATGGTGGTAAAAAAAACGCATCATCACAACACCGTACTGACTTTCACAATATATTGACGGTAATTTTGGCTAATACAGTACTATTCTCCGACAGGGTAAAGTTTCCATAATTGAGGATGACGACTTCAAGATCAAGGTGCGAGGCAGACTGGGTAACGGACCCTTGGGAGACCTGGCCATTGATGATACCAGGACAGCTAAGGACACCTGTCATCCCGACCCTGATACAGTACGGGAATATGTGTCTGTCTGTCTGTCTCTCTGTCTGTCTGTCTGAATATTTTTCTATCTATTTGTTTATCTAGTTGTCTATCTATCTATCTATATCTGTCTATCTGTATCTATCTATCTATCTATCTGTCTGTCTATCTATCTATCTATTTGTCTGTCTATCTACTGTAGCTGTCTATTTATGTGTCTCTCTTTATCTTTCTATCTCTCTCTTTCTCTCTCTCACACAAAATTAAGCAAAGTGCTCCCGTGGCCTTAAGGGGAGATGGGTTGTTTTTCTAGACCCCCCTCTCCCTCATGTTTAGCTCCATTAGTTTTGAGATTTTATGACGTTCGGCCCATTAGTTTGACGATTTTATCACCTTTCGACCCATTTCGTTGTCAATTTTAATACCTTTCGTGCCATTTAGGTGTCGAATCTTTCTTGGCGAGCGAAAGCAAGCCTGTAATCTTAAGAGGAATCGGCCTTCGGCCGGAATTTTTTTTACCGAAAAATGTACAAAATTATTTGGACGGGGAGTCTAGGAGGTGTTTTTTCAAGCTTGATGGAGGTCTAGAGAGGAAACTAGAAAATTAATGAATACAGTATATGAAACAAATCGACCAAAAAGTGAACCTATTTCCTATTTTCATATTAACCATCCCACCATAACTACTGACTAACTTTATATGTGTACAGTTCACTTGTCCTGACGGCACTGTAGTGGACTCGGACAAGATCTGCAACTTCAAAGCCGATTGCCCCGACAAGAACGATGAAATGATGTGTGGCGCGTGTAATTTTGAGTTTGGTGAGTACTGTATAATATTTTTTAATATAATGAAATATATATACCGGGTATCAGTATAATATTAACCCTTTCACGTTTTTATGATGCAGAGGTTGCCAGATTAGCAATAATAAATAGAGTTCTCTCTCTCTTATAATTACCTCTCCAAAATTAGTTTTCTGCCCACAGCTAACTCAAAGACAACTGCAGAGGTTGAAGTAACTAAACTAAAGGTTTGTAAATACCCCTGATGGTAACAAAGGCTTTAAAGTATCCCCAATAGGCTCAAAATAGCGTCATATGTCGGAGAAGGTTAAGTTATAGAGGTTAGCGTAAAAAACGTGAGAAGGTTAAGACGAGATGGGCCGTTTTTCTGGACCCCTTTCTCCCTTGTGTTTGGGCCCGTTAGTTTTGAGATCTTAAGACGTTCGGCACATTAGTTTGGGGGTTTTAGTTTATTCAAGTACATTGGGGTTTGTAATTGATGATTAATGTTAAGAACTGGGTGTTACTTATCTAATTTCTCATCTATCAGGAACGTGTGGGTGGGACTTGGATCGCGAAAACGACCATATTTGGAGGCGCGGCCATAACCTAAGTGACAGCACCGGGTCCTCCCCGATATACGACCACACCCTGCAGAACCCCACCGGCTATTACCTGTACGTGGAGCAACAGCCCGGTCTGTACAATGGCCCAGCTATCATGACCACCTCCGCCCACTACGATGCCTTCCTTCAGTGCTCCATGCAGTTTTGGTGAGTTAAGGGGGAGGTAGTCGCTTTTTATGGACCCCCTTCTCTCTCATTTTTAGCATAATTAATAGTTTGACATTTTAAGAAGTTCGATCCATTAGTTTGGCAATTTTGAGACCTTACTCTCCATTTTGTTGTCAATATTAGGACCTTTCGTGCCATTTAGGTTATCAATTTTTTCCTGGCGAGCGAAAGCGAACCTGTAATTTTAAAAGGAACCGGCCTTCGGCCGAGAAATTTTTCTACCGAAAAATGTACAAAATAATCTTAAAAGGGGGTCTAGGGGGTGTATTTTTAAGCTTGATGGAGGTCTAGTGAGGAAACTCAAAAATACATTAATAAATATATACAGGCCAATCAGAACACTGGGTCGGCCATTATGACCACCTACACCCACTACGATGCCATCCTACAGTGCTCCATGCAGTTCTGGTTAGTAAAGGGAAAGAGGACCCCCTTCTCCCTCATGTTTAGCATATTAACTTTGAAATTTACAGAAGTTCGTTCTATTAGTTTTTCGATTTTGAGACCTTACGCCCCATTTCTTTGTCAATATTAAGACCTTTCGTGCCATTTAGGTGTCAATTTTTTCCTGGCAAGCGATAGCGAGCCTGTAATTTAAGTGGAACAAGTGTACAAATATATCTTGAAGGAGGGTCTTCGGCGTATGCATTTTTAAGCTTGATGGAGGTCTAGGGAGGAAACTAAGAAAATACAAAATATATACATAAATGAGCAAATAAATATACCCATCCCCCCTTAACCTATCTATTAGTAAGGTAGTCGGTGAGTGTTTTTGTCCGACTCTCAGGTACCGGGAGTTCAACAAGGGCGTGAACGGGGAGCACCTGCGAGTGTCGGTGGGCGTGCAGAGAGCCGGGGAGTTCACGCCCCTCTACTTCCTCACAGATGTCAGGAACAGCGAATGGCAACAAGCTGACATCAAACTCCTCGGTCAGTCATACATTACTTATTTTTATATCAATGATTCGGTTTATACCTGGTTTTCTGAAATATTAGAAGTGTTTCATGTTTAATTAAGGCTTTACTTATTTTTCTATTAATGATACTGTTTATTCCTGGTTTTCTGAAGTATTGGCAGTGTCATTTGTAAGTGCTATTTCACCACTTACTCACAACGTACAACATTTTGTGTTCACAAATGTAAATATGGGCTTATGGTGGCTGTCTCTCATTGAGGCCATTACTTTAAACAATAAATCATGAGAAAATCTTTGCAGGGCTTGAATATTCTCATTTGAATGTACAGTTTACTGCATATATTCCGTTCCTCAGTATCCCAGTAAAATTTCAATTTGGCAGCGCTGCACCCACCTCTGAAAATGTTGCCCAAATACATTTGTTGTTGTTGTTGCTGTAGCTCCCCAGACTGCTTAGCCGAGCAGTCCCGAGTTCGGTAGACTAAGCCATCCAGATGCTCGGGGGCCAGGGTGAGATGATATCTGTCTCTGATAGGGCAGCGAGGGAGGGGAACATCAGCCTATGGCATTGCACCCCCGGGCCAATGCCCCCAATGTCTGCAGCCCACCTTGCAGTGACACCCAATCAGGCGATCTCGCCAGCACCTAGAAGGATAAGTAGTACAGGAAAAGAGACTGACAGAAACGGCTAAGGTAGGGTAGAGGATGCCAAACCTGACTCTGGATAGTACCAGCCCTCGCCAAGTAAATTAATTTGTTGTAATAATTGGTGGTGTAAATGTCCCTTTCCAGACTGGGTAGGAGTGTTCAAGGTGCAGGTGTTTGGTGAGAGTACCGGGGCTCCTTCTGACCTTACCATAGATGACATCACCTTCACCAGCTGCGAGGTCCCGGGGCCGGGGGGTAACTGTCCCGAGTACTACTACATCAAGTGTGAACAAACCCGTTAGTATTTTATTGTTTACCTTATCTTACCACATATTTATAGTTTTAAGATCACACGTTCCCTCTCTCACTGGATTGTGTCTCAACTTCACAACGTTAACACTAGTTTCCTTTTGTATAGCATGTAAGCTACATGTATACAGTAGTACTAGTCCCTCAGGTAGTAGCTACTACTTGAAGGACTATTATACATCTATGATAGTACCCGGTATGATAGTTCACTCCGGGGTAGACTTAAAGGCTGGTATTGATACTGTATTAGGCAGGAGTTGGTGTGGACAACGGTAGCAGGCCATTACTTAAACCAGGTGTCATAAGGCTAACTGGTCCCTCCAGCCCGGGCTATATGGTTATCAAACTTTGTTGTTGTTGTTGTTCCCCAGGCTGTCTGGCCGAGCAGCCCCAAGGTCCCGAGCAAGGCCAAGGCCATAACCGAGCGCCCCCACAGAACCCTCTCAGCTTTACCACTAAAGAATGCCCAAGTGACCGAAGCCACTCCCAGGCGAGGAGATGAGGAGAGTGCGGAAACGCTCAGAACACCGAAGCCCCTCCCAGGGCCCTGTGCCCCTTAACCCTTTCACGCATATGACGCTATTATGAGCCCATTGGGGATACTTTAAAGCCTTTGTTGTTGTTGTTGTTTTTCCCCAAGCTGCCTGGCCGAACAGCCCCAAGGCCCCGAGCAAGGCCAAGGCCACAACCGAGCGCCCCCACAGAACCCTCCCCGCCGACCACAATAAAGCCTGGGTGACCGAAGCCACTCCACGGCGGGGAGCTGAGGAGGGTGCGGAAACGCCCGGGAAACCAAAGCCCCACCCAGGGCCCTGTGCCCCTCAGCAATTATGAAGAGAAAGTTGAGGGGCAAAGGAAAGATGTGACGCTTTGGCTTCCAATCTTGGTAGATTAGGAGGTCAATCCACGCAAGAGACGCCGTCACTTGAGATCTAGAAAACATATAAGTAAAAGGAACAGTCAGAGTAAGCTATGGGTATGGCAGAGATCGCTCAGTTCTCACTCTGATAGACCAGCCCATCACCACATGACTAGAACCCAATCCTCTCAGCATCAGCTATTAAATTAAAATGTAAAACTTGCAAACTAAACAAACCAAAATTGGGACAAGGACAATATAAAGTCAAATTAAATTATCAAAATCGCTATGTGGAAACAACGCTTACTAAAATGAAAATTATTAAATAAAAGAACACAATCCACCACATAGGGTGTACATCACTACATGAGCAAGTTAATCTGTTAATTGAAAGGCCCTAGAAAGCCGCCTTTGGCGGGGGGATAGCTCCCCTATTTCAACTCTTTTCGGGGTTGGGCACCCGCCCAACCCCGAAGCCTTTGTTACCATCAGGGGTATTTAGAAACCTTTAGTTTAGTTACTTCAACCTCTGCAGTTGTCTTTGAGTTAGCTGTGGGCAGAAAACTAATTTTGGAGAGGTAATTACAAGAGTGAGAAAACTCTATTTCTTATTGCTAATCTGGCAACCTCTGCGTCATAAATGCGTGGAAGGGTTAACAATTATGAAGAGAAAGTTGAGGGGCAAGGGAAAAAAATGAGATCTGTCTCTGAGAGGGCAGTGGGGGATACAAAATACTATAAACAAATTGTACGGTGACTGGAAATAACTGAATTGAATTAGGTTGTTGAACTATTGAGTGTTAGTCCACATGTTAACCCGTTCTGTACCGTCAACATTATTTTTATTATATTCTGGTTACCACTACAGTAATTGATTTGATTCAGTCTAGGAAGGATCTCTAGCAATTATAAGGCTTCGAACATGTGTGTATTGACTGTGGTGGTGGTCGTGTCCTCAGAGCTGTGTGTACCTCAAGAATTCCTGTGCGACAACACCAACGATTGCTTTGACCTGACTGACGAGCGAAACTGTGAGCTCTACATACCCATGTGTACCTTCGAGGAGGGAGATGGCTGTACCTGGACGGAAGAGACGGTACAGGATGATATAGGTACAGTGGCCCCCTTAAGTTTGGTTGTTGTTCTTGTTCGCCCTATTTCGTTGTCAATTTTAAGACCTTTCGTGTCAATTAGGTGTCTATTTTTTTCCTGGGAACGATAGCGAGCCTGTAATTTTTAGATTTCTGCCCAACCTAGAATGAACGGACTATAGTACAATAGCAATTGTTCACCTTCATTAATTACATATATTGTGTCTTCAGCACATACTATTAACTCTGAAGAGCAGTCCATTTGATGTTTTTTTTATAAACAGAATACAGTATTTATGGACTACTTACTGGTAATATTTTTCACATCGAATGAATGAAATATATTATATAATAATAATACAGAGACATTGATACAAAAGATACATTGTAGAATTAGGAAAACTGTGATAATTTTCTATTTGTTGTCGTATACTGTTCTGTGTTCTTATATTTCAAAATGTTATTATGCTAAAGCATTATTTCTACAAGGTGATTTTGATCAGTTCTTTTGGCTTTATATTGTGTCATCCCTGTTTTGGTTTGTTTATTTTGCAAGTTTTACATTATATTAATACACAGAGACATTGATACAAAAGATACTTAGTAAAATTAGGAACACTGTGATATTTTTCTATTTATCTACATCTCAACCAGTAGACCATTTCAGCCAGTAGCTCTCAACCAGTGCCAAGTCAACCAAGACCAACCAAACTAGTGCCAAAATATAGTACTAACCTAACCTAACCGTATTGGTTAATTTGGTACTAGTTGAGAGCTACTGGTTGAAATGATCTACTGGCTGAGTTGTCCGGTCACCATCTTATATTATGGTTGTGTTGCTTCAGATTGGGTGCAAGTTTCAAGCCAGACCGAGTCCGGCAGCAGCAGCTACCTTACGGGTCCCCCAGCTGATCACACCACCAGGCTGCCCGGAGGTCACTACATTTACGCCAAGAGTCAACTGTCCTACAAAACCGACACCACCATTCCCACCACCAAGTACCGGGCATGGCTTGTTAGTCCCGTGTTGATGGCTGATCCAGACTCATATTTCCCGTGCCAGCTTCGTTTCCATCATTATTTGTATGGGAAAAATGTTTTGGAACTGAATGTTTACATTAGAACACAAGTATATGGTGACAATATATTGTCCTTTACAAGAAAGGGTGAACAAGGTCAGTTCTGGGATCGTTCTATAGTGACTTCCTCAAAGAAGGTTCCTTTCCAGTTCATTATTGAAGGAGTAACCAGCAACAATGACTTGTCAGATATTGCCATCGATGACTTGTCATTCAGTGAGTCGTGCCTGTCAACCAATGCCTCACTGCCTGAAGGGTTTACTCCACAGCCTCCCTACAAATGTGCCAGTGATGAGTTCTTCTGTGGTGTTGGAGATGAGTGTATCTCTATCAGACAGGTGTGTGACTGGAAGCAGGATTGTTCTAACAATGTTGACGAGGACAACTGTGGAGCCTGTTCATTTGAGTACGGAATGTGTAGCTGGGCTGATACGAGCATTGGAATTTTCCACTGGAGAAACATCATTGCTTCTGAGTTTAACGAGTTTAATCATCCAATAAAAGACCACACAACTGCTCATACCTTTGGTCATTATGTGTATGTGGAGGGTGGAGATGGTGTGGAAGGTAAGACGGCTGTGCTACAAAGCCCTGACTTGGAACACAGTACTGGCTATTACTGTGAACTGCACCTGTGGCTCTACCTTCAGAATGCTGGCAACTCTCACATGGCGCTCTACTATTTCAACAGGTACCAGAACAGTGATATCTTATTGTCTAACTTAACATTCTCAGGAGCACCGGAACAGGTATGGTATGAAGTCATTGCCACTGCTAGATTAGTACCTTCAACTGCATACTTCAAGTTAGTAGCCAAGCCAGTGTTTGACATGGCCAGTGACTGGGCAGAGTCTAACTCTGTCTTGGCCGTTGATGACATCACCTTCTTTAACTGTAATGAAGGTTTGGTCACCCTGGATTGTGACTTTAATCAAGAAGGAATCTGTACATGGCGGCAAGATAACAACGATGACCAAGATTGGATGAAAGGTGGAGCCAACAACAATTCCCTGGCGGATCACATGAATCAAGGTGGATACTACATGTTCATAAATTTTAATGATTCACAAGTCCAACAAGGCGACCAGGCAAGGCTTATAAGTACAGTGCAGTCAAAGCCTTACAGCACCATGAATGTGTTTAGCCTGTGGTACTATTTCTACGGGGAGAATGTAGGCACATTTAGAATCATTGAAATTAAACAAAATAAACGGGAAAATCTCACCTTGCTTGATGTTAGCACCTCTAAGGAAAACCACTGGATATGGTTCAAGGAGTCAATTGATGAAGATGATGACTACACCATTGTTCTGGAGGGTGAGTGGGGAGAGAAGGGTTTAGGGATGCTGGCCGTGGATGATGTCAAAGTTTCCACCAAGTTATTGGAAGCTGTCTGTGACTTTGAGGAAGATTTATGCAATTGGCAACCTGGCGACGATGACTCCGCCCAGTGGACCAGAGGCCGAGGGAAGGACAACGAGACAGACTACCCTCCAGTGGACCATACTTACAACACCATGATGGGTTATTATTTGTACCTTAAACCTTCAGACACACCTGGTGGAAAGGGCCATCTCACCTCACCTTCCTATAAGTCAATGGGTGACCAGTGCCTCAGGTTCTGGTACCACATGCTGGGAGACCAAGTTGGGGAATTGATCGTCAAAGAATCGGACGAAACTATCTCCGGTGCATTTTTGCCTCTGTGGTCCCACCTGGAGAATACCTTCGAGATGTGGTCCCTTGGCTTAGTGACCCTTGTTGGTGTACAAGAATATAAGATACAGTTTGTGGGTATTGATGGAGCAAACAACAACAGTGTTATCGCTCTGGATGATTTGGAGTTTCTACCTGGTCATTGTCCCAAAGCTCATGACTGTGACTTTGAGGTGGACATGTGTGACTGGACCAACTCGGAAGATGTAAACACCTTCGACTGGGTTCGATCGTCTGGGGCAGAAGGTGGAGGCATTCTTGTGGATCATACCATTGATTATGAAACTGGGCACTACCTTGTGACAAGACTGGATGGCAAGAAGAAGGGTGATGTTGCTATGATTTACGGTGGCACTGTTCCTAAGATGCGTAACTGCTTGGCCTTCTGGTATTCTATGCAAAACATTGTTAATGCTACACTGTCAGTCAGGCTAGTAGAGGGTGATCTTATTCCACTTGTTGAACTACATAACTCTACCTTGAGTTACCTGTGGGAAGAAATAACACTGATGCCTGAGATAATGTCTGACACTTTTGAGGTTGTATTTGAGCTTGTTGTAGAGGAAAATATAACATCGTCAGAATATGATGCAGTAGCATTGGATGACATCACTTTCTCAGAAGATTGTTCACCCCACACATTGCCACCCATTACCACACCAGCCCCAACACACTTACCATCAATATACGATTGTGACTTTGAGGGAGAGGACCAGGAGACGTGTGGGTGGAAGCAGGAGACCAATGATGACTCAAACTGGCAGCGCTGGCAGGGAGAAACTCCAACACCAGAAACAGGACCTCACAATGACCACACAATGCTTAGTGGAGAAGGACATTATTTGTATGTTGGTAATGAATTCAACAAGGACTCCAGCACAGCAGCACTAAGGAGTCATCCAATAGACATCGGGAAGAATGGAGTGTGTCTGAGCTTCTGGTATCATATGCACGGCTTTGACGTTGGCACCTTGGAAGTTAAGCTGGAAAGAGTGGATACAAACGTGACTGAGACAGTGTGGAAACGTTCCCATGATCAGGGAGAGGACTGGATACAAGCTAACATTCAGCTTAAGAATGAAGGGTATGACTACATGATAATACAAGCCACATGTCATGGAGTTGGCATGGGAGACATTGCCCTGGATGACATCTTGATGGACTTTGGTTTATGCCAAACGGACATTCTGTGTACCTTTGAAGAGAGAAATACTTGTGGATTTGAACAAAGTCCTGATAACACACTAGAATGGCAACTTGTACAAGTATCAGACAATGCTGGTGAGCTTGACAGATATCCATTGGAAGATCATTCTCTACAGTCAATGGCTGGGCACTACCTCAAGTTATCAGAGGAAGGCTTTGGCATTGTGTTTACAAATGAAATAGATCCAAAATATACCTGTGTTGAGTTCTGGTTGTATGTGAATGGTTACCCTGGTTACTCGTCTTCACACTTCAAAGTCTTCCTCCGTGCCAACAATGTTGTAGATGAAGAACCCATGATTTCTATCACGGACATAACAGGCTATTCATGGAGTCGTTACTTGCTGCCCATCACAAGTTCTGTCCCATATTCCCTTGGCTTTGATAGTCACCTTTATGGAGGAGGGTATGTCATTGGCTTAGATGATATAAAGCCATTACTGTCTTGTGAGCCAATGGATGAGTGCAACTTTGAAACAGATTTGTGCATGTGGAAGAATTATGTGGCTGATGATGACTTTGACTGGTCTGTAACAAAGGCAGAAGACTTGAATAACAAATATGCTCCACCCACAGATGTCACTCTAAATTCACCATATGGCAGATTTGCTTATATTGACACCTACCGGTTAGGATCTTTTGGAACCAGATCACAGGCAATACTTGACTCTAATGTTATGGAAGACCTGGAACATTGTGTTAGCTTCTGGTACCATATTGAAGGCAAAGGTAAGCAAAGCCTAGCAGTTAGAACCAAAACTGTTGTATCAGGGGAAATATCCAACACATGGGAACAATCCTACGTACTCTTAGCGGAGTGGATATACCAACAGGTGACGATGAAGGAGAAGAGCCATCATACCATTCAGTTTGTTGGCTACTCTGATAATGGAGAGGCTGGTATCATAGCCATAGACAAGGTGAAGATAACTGCAGGTGTGTGTACCAACTCAACCCTACCTGACTGTCCTCTTCACTGTGATAATGGGGCTACTTGCATTCAGGAGAGCCAGATTTGCAACTTCATTTCCGAGTGCAAGAATGGTGAAGATGAGCGTCTGTGCGGCTACAACTGCACCTTTGATGAGGATGCACCAGACCAGACTCATTGTCAGTGGACCAATGTAGAGATGACCAATAATATCCAGGCCTGGGTGTCTCTGTCTGGCAATGATAATAACACTTTTGCCCCCCCTCTGGACCACACATCTCTGGCCTCAGAAGGACATTATATGGCTGTTGTTCCTGTTGGAGGTCATGGGAGAGATGAACAACCAGCCATCCTGGAGAGTCCCAAGCTTCACAACTCTGCTTCATACTGCACCATGACCTTTTGGTACGTCGTGTATGGCAAGCCTGACAATATCTCCTCCACTGACATTGGCACTCTCAGGGTACTTTATCAGATTGATGACATCTCCACTCAACTTCTAACTATAAATGGCAACCACGGAGATGAGTGGAAGAGTGGAATGGTACTCATTGGGAGAGTATCATCAGAGTTCACCATCAGACTTGAAGGCAATAGAAACTTGGATTTGAGTGGGTACATTGCTGTAGATGACATCATGCTAGAAAGCTGCTTCCTTCCAACTCCACTTGAAAAACCTGAAGATTGCAGGGAATTCTTGTGTATTAACAAGGCCTGTGTGTCAACCTTTGATCGGTGTGACTTTGTTGACGACTGTGGAGATTACACAGATGAGATGGATGCCTTTGCCAGCTGTGATAAGTTTGTGGGTCGGTGTTCATTTGAAGATGAATCACTATGTGACTGGGTGCAGGAAGGTCCGGACCAGTGGCACCTTGGATCACCGGACACAGAAGACATCTTACCCAACCGTGACCACACCACTAATTCCGGCAGTGGCTCCTTTATCCACATTGACACCTCGGACACCAAGAAAGGACCTGTTTATGCCAGTATAGCCAGCCCTATAGTAGAGTGGGATAAGAAACAAATGTCTCCATGTAATATCCGATTCTTCTACTATGTTGATGGGCCAGCATTTGACAAGTTAGTGGTAGGGACAAGGGAGTGGTTAGATGGACCACTGAAAGAGCAATGGACGTTATCTGCATCCAATGGACCATATTGGGAACGAGTAGAAGTCTATGTTAGCCCTATTTACATGGAATATAAGCCTGTTCAGTTTGTTATATCTGCAAATTCACTGAATTATACAGGACAAGAAGGATCGGTAATTGCAGTTGATGATATATCATTCACTGAAGCCTGTATCTCATCAACTGACCCATTACCATCAACAGGACCATCAACATCATCCACAGAAACACCTCCTTGCTCAAATATGTTCAGGTGTGATAATGGAGAGTGCATCAAATGGAAATATATCTGCAACTTTAAAAAGAACTGTGTCGGTGGAGAAGACGAGGCAATGTGTGCCGAATGTGACTTTGAAGATAACACATGTGGTTGGCAAGACATAAGCCATGGCCAATACTTCTGGATCAATCAAGAGCCCAGCCCACCTGGTAGAGGTGGACGGGTCATGGAAGTTGAAGAACAGTTTGGTGGCTCTTCCAAAACTGCCACCATGACCACTGTTGAGTTAGGACCCTCAGCCACCACTTGTAGGATGAAATTCTTCTACTACAAGAACAGGGGAGAGTACGGAACGACCACCCTCAGTGTCTTGGTGCAGACCAGTACTGGCTCGCCCTACACTGCCTGGTCTGAACAGCTAGACATGGGTGAGCTATGGCAGGAGCAGACAGTCGGCATTGGAGAACAAGATAGTGGATGGAATTTGCTTATTGAAGCCAAGCACTATAGCACAGAGGGAATTTTCATGGTTGATGATATTCAAATGGAGAATTGTTCTTTACCAAGTGCAGTTCAATGCAAGCCAAGCCAGTACCAATGCCTAACTGGAGTATGTGTGGAAAATGACAGGTTGTGTGATTACAGTGATGACTGTGGTGATTTTGGAGATGAATTGTCAGCACTGTGTATACAATACCCTGAGAGGTGTGACTTCCAACAAGATTTCTGCAACTGGATACCTGAAGACAATACCACAGCCTGGATGAGGAAAACTGGAGAAATGCTGTCTGAGGATGTTGGTCCAGATTACGACCATACCTATGGCAATGAAACAGGATATTACCTTTACCTGAAGAGTGGACAAGGTGACTCTGGGAAGATTGCCAGGCTATACAGTGGCAAGTTCCACCCCTCCACTACAGAATGCCACTTCAGATTTTGGTATATAATGAGGGCCAACCAGAATGCTTTGTTGACAGTTTATGCCGTAGAGACCAGCTCAAATTCACCCAGACTTCCACCAAAGAAACTTTTTGAAGGACATGGTTCAGATGCTTACCTATGGGAGAGAGTAGATGTACCAGTGATGCATGCAAGATACTACCAGATCATGTTTGAAGGAAAGATTGGTGACGAGTTGACAGGAGACATTGCCATAGATGATGTGTCCTTCACCCCCGAGTGTAAACCTTTGGTCTGGGTGACAACTACGCCACCACCAAACCAGTGTGACCATGATGAATTCCAGTGTACCAATGGTGCCTGTATACCAAGCCAGAGTGTGTGTGACTTCCGATATGACTGTGAAGATTCCAGTGACGAATTCATATGTCCCGCGTTCTGCAACTTTGAAATGGACATGTGTGGGTGGCAGGAAGTTGTTGAGGACGGACTGGACTGGGTTCTTGCCAAAGCTAACGACACCACCTACGGAACTAACGAGGGTGGCCCATATGTTGATGAGGCTGGCAGGGAAGATGGCCACTTCCTACTGCTACACAAGACCAAAGAAGATCTCACCAACGAAGAAGGTTTTGCGTTGAGTCACTGGTACCAGAACACTGCCCCCTCCTGCCACTACAAGTACTGGTATTTCATTAGTGGTACCCTGTGGTCAAACGTCATCCTGCGACTCAACACCACACCAGCAGATTTCACCAACCTGACTTTCTTTATGGGCGACATGGGTGTGACGCAAGGCCTGTGGTATACTGAGGAGGTGGGCATTGGTCGCCAGAAGTCACCATTCCAGCTGTCTTGGTACAAGGAACCGTACAGAGAGGATGACGGGAAGTTTGCTGTTGATGAACTCTTCTTTGATCAGGCATGTCACTATCCACCACCCTCGGAAATCGACTGCACCATTCATGAATTCCACTGCCCAAAGACTAAGGTAAGAATGAATGCATTAAACTATAGTTAATGAAATATCATGTCAATAAATTTATATTTGAACTGTCTATAGTACAAATGAAATAAGGAAATCACAAAGGCAAGCAACTGGTGCTTTAGAACTTGGCTTTAAAGTTTCAAAGATTTGAATGAGTAACCTTATTAATGTTAAATAGAGAATGGTGGTAATATTTGTGTTCTACTGTACCAGGTGTGTGTGTTGGCCGAGAGGATGTGTGATATAAGTGACGACTGCGGTGAGGGTGAGGACGAGGGGGAGATGACGTGCGTAGGGTACCACCGACTCACCCTGGAGGACAGTGGCTGGCTGGACTGGTTCAAGCAAGGGGAGGACGGGGTGGAGGACGACTTTGACTGGACACTCTGGTCGGGCTCCACTGAAACTGTTGGTAGGTGGTTAAGCCCCATTTGTTTTGAGATTACAAGACATATTGCCCATTAGTTAAGCAGGGGGTGGATGGGGTGGAGGACGACTTTGACTGAACACTCTGGTCGGGCTCAACTGAAACTGTTGCTAGGTGGTTTTAATGGGTCGTTTTTCTGGTCCCCTTTCTCCCTCGTGTTAAGCCCCATTTGTTTTTAGATTATAAGACTTTTGCCCATTAGTTTGGCAATTTTAACACCTTTCACCCCATTTTGTTGTCAATTTTAAGACCTTTCGTGCTATTTAGGTGTCGATTTTGTCCTGGAGAGCGATAGCGAGCCTGAAATTTAAAGAGGAATTGGCCTTCGGCCCGGGACAGTTTTCTACCGAAAACGTACAAATTTATCTTGAAGGGGGATCTAGGGGGTATTTTTTCTAAGCTTAATGGAAGTCCAGCGAGGGAACTAAGAAATATAGGAATAAATTAATAAATAGACCAAAAAAACGGTCCATCTCCCCCTAAGATTATGTTACGGAACTTGATGTTGGGTTTTAGTATGAACCCTATCAAATATTGGACTAGCTACCTTAATTTAACATAACTATCCTGATGCTTTTTGAAACAATCTTAGCAATTATGTAATGTGGTAAAGGTAAGAGTTACCGATAAAAGACAATGGCTGCTGACCTAACTTGATGATGATACATTTTTGTTACTACAATGCACTCCCTGCTCAATAGCGGGGCTAGGGTGGGTGCCCTTTTATATCAGGGACTTAAGTGAACAGTTACCACAGATTGTTAGACCGCACCGTTTACCACAGCACTGACGTCTGCTAAATAGCTCACTGGCTAGTGTGAGACTCGAACCCTCAACCTCACGGTTTGCAGGCGAGCGCTCTACCAACCGCGCTACCACCTGTGGCACACAACATAAATTTTGATCACATGACCTAACCTGATGATGATGAACCTAACCAGAGCTGATGATGGTATAGTGCGATAGTGCGTTGTTATATGTGCGATTAGATTGCTTTGGAAACGGATTAATTTGCTCATGTAGTAATGTACACCCTATGTGGTGGATTGTGTTCTTTTATTTCAAATTTTTATTTTGCTAAAGCGTTATTTCCACATAGCGATTTTGATTAGTTATTTTGCCTTTATATTGTCTCGTCCCAGTTTCGGTTTGTTTATTTTGCAAGTTTTACATTTTACTCCTAATCTAACCTTTCTTGAACAGGAACGGGCCCTAACTTTGACCACACCACATCAAGCCACTTAGGCCACTACCTGTACATGGAGTCCTCTGACCGCGAGGAACAGTCCACCTGGCTGGTCACGTACCCCATCATCGCCGGCAAGGCCTGTACCATCGTCTTCTACACTCACATGTATGGCCATGACGTTGGCTCTCTCAATGTCCTCATCAGGTAAGTCACTATAAGTCGGTATATTTCCAACTGATGGTAAATTGTCATGTCCTCATCTTGATGACTCTGCTATAGCGAAGATTTTGCAAAGAAATATGCTGCTGCTAAGAAGTAACACTTGGTATTTATATGGCACAGAGACATAGTAGTTGCATATTTGTCCATTAAGTATTGAGAAATCAGCTGCTAAGGGATTCAATTTGCCGTCAGCTGGAACGAAACAGAATACATTTTTAATTTACTGCTCCTGTGGCTGGAGCTAGGGTTTCACTCACATTAGATTTTATATGTTGATAGTCTGTACACTGTTGCATTTTTGTGGGTTTAGTATATATAAGTATAACTTGGAGATAATTGGCGGCTCTAGACTGTATTCGAATGTCTGTCAAACATGCATAATCTTTATAGTGTTAACAGAGTTCTCCCCACTATTGCCAATTAATACGTGCCATACAACCATTCAACTTCCCTCATATATTAATTATGAAAGTATATCTCCGGAGACAAATATATGAATATATTTGTCGATACATCAACTACAAAATATACTATTTCTTAAAAAGCAATTTCCATCCAAATATCCATCTAGATAGTTATAATTGCATAAATAAAACCCTGCCTAATGATTGATTTTGGTTTGTGTGACTCAGGAACGTGTCGTCGAGTACAACCAGCAAATTGTGGGGTGTGCAGGGTCAGACGGGCAACTACTGGATGAAACAGACAGTGACGGCTGATACCCTACCCCAGGAGACACCCTTCCAGCTCATCTTAGAGGGCAAGGTGTATAAGGACGAGCGCGGGGACATTGCTCTCGACGACTTTGTGTTCCCACCGGATTGCAGGTTAGATATTGCACGGCAGAGACTATTAAAGACCAATCCTATAACCGAGTCCATTATTTGCATTTGTTAATATTAACCCCTTCAGCACGATAACATATTTTTACCTTATATTCTGGCTAAAGTTAGACGATTTTATGCAGCTTAAGAAGGACCTATGTTATTCAGAGGGTTTATTGAGATCGTATTTACCCTTTTGAGTCATAGGGGTAGATTATATGCTAAAGCAAATCAAGTAATGTTAACCAGAATATGATGAAAGCTATGTCATCGTGCTGAAGGGTTTAATATAGAAATATAAAATAAATGTTTTGCAGTTCTTACTGTTTCTTTGGAATCATCTTATAAAATGACCAAAACAAAGACCAAATTTTCAGACCTAAAGGAGGTGTATGTTGCTTCGCAAAATCTGAAATTGCCCTGGAGGAGGTTACTAGTTTCAATTGTCCCTATTTTGATTATTTTATACACAAATTAATTTCTGCTGGTAAATTTAAATACATATGTTGCATCTACCGTTCCCCAAATACTCCTCCAGAGCAAAGTCTTTTTGATTCTCTGTCCTCACAACTCAGTGTCCTCAACTTAAATGCTTCTTCTGAAATCACTGTGTTGGGTGATTTTAATAATAATAATAATAATAATAATAATAATAATAATAATACTTTATTTCAGACTCACACAGTACAGAGGGGACCATACTGGGGTCCATATATACCTTACAGTAACATAAATATATATAAGCTACTGTACATAGGCTACATAAAATAAAAAGAAATTAAATAATACCCAGCTTGCTATCATGTAGTTCACAGCACTGCCTCAACCAAAAACAGTGGTCATCAAACTACTGTGTTACCAAAACCACTGTCCTAATTGTGTACAGTACCATGCCTCACATCATTTAGCTTCCGGTACAGTATGTTGCTACAGTACAGTATAGGAATATCGGTACTGTACTGCACTATGATGTTCAGTACCGGTATGCTAATTCTGTAGAGTAGCAGACCTGAAATCATTACTTAAGGTTAAATATAGAGCAACTTCCTCCAGTGTGCCTGGATCCTAGAGGTGTACCCTATGCTTGGAGTTTGTAGCATTTTAATGATACTGTTCTCAGAAGTGTTAAGGCGCTGAATGAATTTATATGTTAGCTTTCTAATGAGTGATTGGTAACAGTGTAAGTTCATATAGGCACATAGCGTACTTGTACTCTCATATTTTGAGAGCCCCAGAAACATTTTCATGATATTGTGATATGAGATACTTAGTCTATTCACTGTCATTTTCTTATAGTTCCACCATAGTTGTGCTGTATACATTGGTGAGCAGTAGGAGTTGAACAATGTTATTTTTGTATCCCATGTGCACATATGAAATTTTCTTAATATTGAATTTCCCTGCATGTAAAGTTGCCTTCGCTGACGACCCATATCCTCATCATCTGAGCGATCACTTGAAATATAGTGTCCTAGATACTTTACTTTACTTACTTCTTCTATAATTTCTTCATACAAATGGAATTTAGGTAGCTTTGATTTCAATAGAAGGTTAGATTTAAATATTATGATATTGCTCTTTATAGGATTAAATTTGACTGAATGTTCGATTCCAAATTTTTCACATACTCTTAATAATTTATCGTAATAATTTAATGTCCATAATGTTGAATGGCTCACTCATTCAGCCAGGACTGATGATGCTGGTCTTGAATGTGAGCTATTTGCAGACTCATTTAATCTCACTCAACTAGTCAACCAACCCACCCGTGTACCAGATAATCCTAATCATAATTCCCACCTATCTATCTATTCTATCTATATGCTCAGGCCCAATCCCCATTTTGGGGGTAGCCGACTCAAGACAGAGCAAGAACAGGGAAAACACAAAAACAACATAAAACAACAAATAAACACAGATAAAAAGCACAAACTCACACACATCCAGGTCACCCAGGAGAAGACCCAGAGACCAGGGTCACCAAGGTCGCTCCAGCACTCCCCCGGCCCCCGACCACCCAGAGAGATTCCGATCTCGGCAGGCAGACATGCAGCGGAGCCAAAGCCACAAGCCCTCCCACCACACTTCCAGGCGCACCCTTCATATTAATCGTCTCCCCGGGCCAGGCGCCTGATGGACTATTATCTAGTCCAACTTGCGCCCGACCCCTTACTCCAAATGACCACGTGTTCACTCAACTATTCACAAGCATTCTCCATTCACTCCTGTCCACCACCACTTCCCCTGCCTGATCTATAGTCATTCCTCTATCATCCAAAGCCTTTCTTACACAGTCTCTCCATCTCAATGGGGTCTTCCTGCCCTTCTATCTCCCCTTGTACCTGACTCACATATTCTCTTTGTAAGCCTTTCATCTCCCATTCGTTCAACATGACCATACCAGCTCAGCACCCTTCTGTCCACTCTGGCTGACAAATGTTCCTGCTGCCCCACTCTCCTATGTATCTCTTCATTCCTCAATCTGTCTCTACGAGTAACTCCACACATACTCCTCAAGCAGCTCATCTCCATCACATCCAGCCCTCTTTTCTCCTTTTCTTCAGAGCCCATGTCTCAGCCCCATACATCACTGTTGGCACAACAATTCCTTGATACAGTGCACTTTTTACTTTCACTCCGAGATTTCTCGTCTTCCACATACTTCCCATTGCTCCGAAAACCTTCCTTCCTTCACACACTCTCTGTTTTACCTCCACTTCCATACCTCCACACCTGCTTATCATTCCTCCTAGATATTTAAAACACTACTTGTTCCAATATTTCCCCATCCAGCCTCACATCTAGATTCACCCTATGCTCTCCCCTATTACACACCATTACTTTACTTTTATTGACGTTCACCTTCAGTTTCCTCCTTCCACAAACCACACCAAACTCTTTGACTATCCGGTGCAGTTTCTCATCAGAATCCGCCACCAATGCTGTGTCATCAGCGAACAGCAACTGATTCAACTCCCAATCTCTACCATTCTTTCCTACTAAACCCAATCCTCTTCCCATAGTTCTCCTTTTCACCTCCCTCACCACACCATCCATAAACATATTAAACAGCCATGGTGACATTACACAACCCTGTCGCAAACCTACCTTTACCTCAAACCATTCACTCAACTCACCATTTCCTACTCTCACATGCTCTGCTCCCTTCATAAAAACTCTTAACTGCTTCTAACAAATTTCCTCCTATTTCATAAATCCTTAACACCTTCCACATTGCTTCACGGTCCACACGATCATACGCTTTTTCCAAGTCCATTAAAGCCCAAAATATCTCCTTATGCTTCTCTAAATACTTCTCGCATAACTGTCTTACTGCAAACATCTGATCCACGCACCCTCTTCCCCTCCTAAAACCGCACTGTTCTTCTCCTATTGCAACTTCCGTACACGTTATTATCCTCTCTATCAACACCCTGCCATACAGCTTTCCAACCACTGACAATAAACTAATACCTCTATAACTTGAACACTCCTGCCGATCTCCCTTCCCCACCTACTGGACTTATTGTTAACAACCAATTCAGAAAATTATGATGTTACAGTGAGATTCCCGCTTGGATCTTCTGATCACTGTCTGATACAGGCCACCTGTCTATCACCTACCACACCTTCCCACTCTGAACCTGTTTTGGTGACTAAATGGCATTATGATAGGGCAGACTGGGAGGGTCTTCAAGGTTTCTTTATTGATATTCCCTGG
The DNA here is from genome assembly GCA_032716605.1 of Paralithodes platypus. Lineage (NCBI taxonomy): Eukaryota > Metazoa > Arthropoda > Malacostraca > Decapoda > Lithodidae > Paralithodes > Paralithodes platypus. The sequence goes on along the minus strand of CM064574.1, from coordinate 4,709,759 downwards.
ACCTCTTTCTTTTCTAATGATGCACACTCCACCTTGAGCCACATACAAGATTTTGTAAAAATTGGAATGGAAACTTTTATTCCTCATCAAAAGTACAGTAAAAGATCTAATTCACCTAAATGGTTTGACCATTATTGTGCTAGAGTAACTGAACAAAAAGCAATAGCCTACAATGCATACACAAGATAAAAAACACATGAAGCCTTTAATTACTTTAGAAACATCAGAAATCATGCCAAAACTGTATTAAACCTAACTAAATCAAACTTTCTCCACAAGCAGGCAAATAAACTTCTAAATAATCCAAATGATAACAAAATATTTTGGTCTACTCTTAACTCATTCAAATCCAACTTCACTACTGCTTCATCCATTCCACCATTAAAATCTCCGACTAGCAATCTTGTAAGTGACCCACGAGGTAAAGCCAACCTTCTTGCGGATATTTTCTCCACCAACTCAACCTTAGATGAAATAAATCAAGATGTCCCTGTACTTAATTTTAATTCGCCTGAAATTCCCTCGCTTAAGATCCACACCCGACATGTCAAAACTATTTTGCAGAATCTCTCAGTAGATAAGGCTCCTGGTCCAGATGAAATTCCTCCAATAGTACTTGGAATTGCTCCTTAGTGCTCGCTCCTGTATTGGCAAAAAAAATCCGTCTGTGTACTCATACCTCATGCTTCCCAGTACCCTGGAAAGAAGCAAACATCCATCCAGTTCCTAAAAAAGGTGCCTCTTCAGATCCATCAAACTACAGACCAATAGCTATAACTTCCACTCTTGGTAAAGTCTTTGAAATTATATTAAATAATCACATAATTAAGCATCTTGAGAATAATAAATTAATCAGTGATAGGCAATATGGTTTTAGACGATGTCGATCAACTGCAGACATTCTTTGCCTTCTTACACATCAAATCAACCAAGCTACAGACCAACATGGTGAAACACATACAATAGCACTGGATATATCAAAGGCATTTGATAGAGTCTGGCATCAATCCTTATTTTCGAAGATGTCACACTACGGCCTTGCATCATTAGTTCCACTAATTTCTTCTTATCTTCATAACATAAAAATATGTGTAATAGTAGATGGCCTTTATTCTCAATTTCACTCAATAAATGCTGGTGTTCCCCAGGGATCAGCTTTGGCCCCAACTCTGTTCCTCATTCATATCAATGATCTCATATCTACCACTCGTAATCCAATACATTCCTACGCAGATGACTCAACACTCCACAGTTCCTTCACATTTACCAATTCTTTCACCCAACCCGATCTTATAAATTCAAAAATAAACACTGCAATTTCTCTGAACCAGGACCTTTCTAGAATTAATGAATGGGGACAAAAGAATCTAGTTTCCTTTAATGCACAGAAAACCAAGTACATTCAATTTTCTAACCAACAGAATCTCACTGACTCCCATATATTTTTTAATGATGTAAATATTCCCACTTCCCCTAGTATTGACATTCTCGGTGTAACATTAACTACTAACTTGAGCTGGACACATTATGTTAGAAGCATTGGTAAGAATGCCTCTAAAAAACTGGAACTCCTGTACAGAGTTCAAGAATTCTTCACTGACGAGCAGTTGGCCGTAATATATAAAAGTCATGTGCGTTCTCAGATGGATTACTGTTCACCTCTGTGGAGTGGTTGCATTGAGGCAGTTGGACAAAATTCAAAATAAAGCTATTAGATTAATCAATAACCCTGCAATCACACAGGACCTTCCTACATTATCCATACGAAGAAACGTTGCATCCCTTGCATTATTCTACAGATATTTTCACAGCAATTGTTCCGAGGAACTTGCTTCAATTGTGCCGCCTCTCCACATCTTTCCCCGTAGAACTAAGGCAGCTGAGAGCGCCCATGAATTTCCACTTTCTCCTCCACAATGCAGAACTTCTGCTTATCAAAATTCATTTATCCCTAGAACTACTACTCTTTGGAATTCACTTCCCTCTAGTTGCTTTCCACAAACTTACAATCTACAAAAGTTTAAATCCAGTTGTTACAAACATTTTATGAATGGAGTATGCCTTTAGGCACATGGACCTTTTTGTTTTATCTGTGTTTTTCCTTCCTCCGTTCATTGTCTCCTTAAAAAAAAAAAAAAAAAAAAAAAAAAAAAAAAAAAAAAAAAAACTTTTCTGTATTGCTTCATACTGTATTCATTCCAGTCTCAAAACCAAATTATCCTGGTTATCCTGGTTTGAAATCCTCTTGTTCAGCTGAAATAAAACCGAGTATTGTCTTAGATTGTCAAAGATTGTGTTCTTTTATTTATAAATTATTATTTTACTTTAGCGTTGTTTCCACGATTTTGATTAGTTGTTTTGTCTTTTTACTGTGTTCGTATAAGTTTTGGTTTGTTTATTTTGCAAGTTTTACATTATAATTCTGATAGACTGTTTGACCTATTTACAGACTTGTGAGCCCCCCCGCCAGAAACTGTACCACTTCCGAGCACCAGTGTAATGATGGCTCGTGTCTCTCAGCCTCCAAGCGGTGTAACTTTGTCGCCGAGTGTCCCAACGGTGACACCTCTGACGAACAAGGATGTGGTACGTTATGCTCAATGGATGAATGGGTCATAATTTAACTCCTTCAGCATCATGACGCCTTTTTACTTGTGATTCTGGCTAAAATTAGACGATTTTGTGCAATCTAAGATGAACCTATGTTAATAAGAGGGTTTATTGGGATCGTATTACCCCATTTGAGTCATAGCGGTAGATTATAAGCTCAAGAAAATCGTCTAATGGTCACCAGAGTATGATGATAATTACGTATTGATGGTGAAGGGGTTAAGCAGCACTAACTAATATTTTTAACATCGTTCTTAACACCATTAACCCCCCAAATTAAATTAATGAAAGATTGTGATCCACCCAGGATATCTCATACAGAACTTACATGCTCTAACCATTACACCATCAAGACAGTTATAAGTCCAGCACATGACCACGATTAAGATCCATTTATATCAATTATAATCACATAGTTACCCAATGCCTTATATTACAATTATCTTCTATTCACATTCCCCTAGCTAGGCCACTACACTCCATAAACAGTCTTCTTATAGACCTCACACAAAAAGTTTTTGATGGCAACAATTCAGCTAAGCCAGCACACAGAACACTTCTTATTACAATTGGCATTAATATAGCTTTTGATGTTTTGACAGTGGCGGAGAAGTGTACGTTTGAAGGAGCCGACTTGTGTAACTGGGAGATCAAGTTCAACGAACACCTGCCAGTCCAGGAGAGAGAACCCTTGTTCACGTAAGTAACACATTTTAAAATAATGTGATAATACATACCATATGTGATTGTTTAAACTCATTAGAATTACGAAACTTGTTCTTTTACGACAATTGGTAAATCGAAGAAAACTTGAGATGATGTTCTGAGGAAGGACATCCGGGTTAAGGGGCTTGACAGAGACACTGTAAAAGACTCGAGAGCACCCAGCAGGTCACAAAGACATACCCGTGCAAAAATAACAGCCTTTCAACCAATACCGATACTTTTCAGAAATGTACATTTGTCCAAATAAGTTATGTTCCTCATCATTATCTTATGTATGAAAGTAAAATAGTATGAATAAATTGCGAGTGTGGGTCCTTTTAATTATCACTTGCCTAACCAGGTGAGTTAACCATTGCATACCCCCCTGGTACTACTCTCCTTGGCGCGGTTGGGGGGCTTCGGGGCCGACGACTGGGGCTTGATGGGGGAGGGCTAGGGTTATTTCCTTACCTCTCCCCTCGAGCTTTCGTCATCAGCTTGACTAATTTTGAGTAGTTTTTCTTTCCTCATTCTATGTTTTTCCCCTTCTGTTCTTATTCTGTCCCATTCGGCTGTCCTCGGGCAGCCTATATCTCATGCCTCCCTGGCCTGACTAAGTAGTTGACTCCTGACCCATTTTGTCTCTTCGGTTGCTGATGTGGCCGATCTGACTTGATTCCCTTCGGTAATGCATTTTTTGCTTCTCGCTGTGATTTTTTTCTACCTTCAACCTGATCTCTCATTCTTCGCCCCTGATCACTTCTTGGTTGGTGTTGCGGTGTAGCAGTTCTTGCCTCATCCTTCGGCCCTGCCCTATAAGAGCTCTGATGTGGAGCTCATGTGGTCCGGCTGAACTGGTGAAATGGCGAGAAATGTCTGTGTGTCTTCACCTTCCTCGATTTGTTCCCCTCCTGCCCTTCCCTATCTATCTTGACTTGTTTAGTTATATATCTTGATTGAATCCTTCGGACCAGCCCTATGAGAGTTCTTTTGTGGAGCTCAGTGATCTAGTTAAACTAATATTTAAAAAAAAAATGCATAAGGCACTAGACTTATCATTCAATCATGTGCATTATATTTACACATTATTCTTAACATCGTTCTTAACACCAATAACACCCCAAATGAAATTGATGAAAGCATGGGATTCTCCCAGGATTCGAACCCAGGATATCACATACAGAACTTACATGTTCTAACCATTACACCATCAAAACAGTCATAAAAACGTATCAGATTACGGAGAGGAACAGAACTTACGTGGGCAACTGTGCCTTTCCTCCCTCGGCATGGTGAAGTTATATTTTTCCCGTCCTTTCTGTGGTCAGGTGGAAGTTACAGCGAACCCAGGATACCTTGGACAACCCTGAGCAGCTGCCCTACCGACCCGGCACAGACCACACGAATGGAGACAACCAAAGTTATTACGCCTTCACCTCCGCCACTACTGGAGAGTACGAGGATGCTACAGACCTCATAACATCACTGACTATTGGTAAGAACAAATACCTGAAGTATAGGTCACTGCTCTATGTTAAGAATGTTATATTTAACAGGATATATGTGGGATCGTAATTTATAACATCATAACCTTTATCTGTTCAGTGCTGTATTCCCTCTTTACCTACTGTGCATCACAACAACAACATTTATGCGGAAATTTTGCAAAGTTCATGCTTGTTTATACATACAGGTAACCTACATCACAGTTGAATATTCTGTTGTTTCACAATATGTAGAGTAATGTGGATCCATTATATTATTAATCCAGGAAGTGCGATAAGCCCTCTGGAAGGCATGGTATTAAAACATGTAAAAAGAACCCTTCAAAAACCATGCCAGAGCTGAGAAATGTCTCAAAATTGGGCAACGCATAGAAAGTAATAGTATCTCCCTATACTACATCCTCCACTCCTCCCGTCCCCCTTTATACACCCCTTTCCCCTCCCGCCCCCCTTTATACCCCCCTCCCTCACTCAACTTGACCGTTTATTTATTTTTATTTTTTCCCATTTATTGGTGGATTAATAGTTTTGTAATATATATAAGTGTACTTAATAAAAATTAACCAAGTGATTGAGTGCTCGTGTGTGTGTGTGTGCCTACAGGAGCGTCGAGTACCGTGTGTCGGCTGCGGCTGTGGTACTGGCTGGCTGGTGCTGAGCCGGGGTCGTTACATGTCCTGCTGGTGTCGCCCTCCGAGGAAATTACCGAAGTGTGGATGGTCGACGGAAATCACGAACAACTCTGGCATGTGGTACGTTCTTCTCCCTCATGTTTAGCCCCATTAGTTTTGGGATTATGAGACGTTCGGTCCATTATTTTGGCGATTTTAACACCTTTCAGCCCATTTCGTCGTCAATTTTAAGACCCTTCATGCCATTTAGGTGTCAATTTTTTTCCTGGGGAGCGATAGCATGCCTGAAATGTTAAGTGGAACCGGCTTGTTCTGCCGAAAAATATAAAAATTTATCTTGAAGGGGGGTCTAGGAGGTGTTATAATTACCTGAACCTTATAGTACGTAACTTTGGTGACAGACAATGAATAATGATTTTGTTAAGGTGTTACTAAAATGTTACTTTGTGCCTGATTAAGATGTTTTGTAGTAGAACTGTATCATAAAACTGCATCTACCTCAATGATGAATGAACTATTATGTTTGGCCCTGGTGTGATATATGTTTGACTGTTTTGAGTATTTAAGGTGGAGATCCCGCTGCAACACCTGAGAGAAAGGAAGGTATCGGTGCAGGCCCACCGAGGAACTTCCTACATGGGAGCCGCCGCAGTGGATGATGTGGAGTTTAAAGAGTGTCAACCGCCTACCTACCCACCGGAAGGTAATAATATATCACTTATTGTAAATACTGAGGAATGATATATTACTCTCTCTCTCTCTCTCTCTCTCTCTCTCTCTCTCTCTCTCTCTCTCTCTCTCTCTCTCTCTCTCTCTCTCTCTCTCTCTCTCTCTCTCTCTCTCTCTCTCTCTCTCTCTCTCTCTCTCTCTCTCTCTCTCTCTCTCTTCCTCTCTCTCTCTCTCTCTCTCTCTCTCTCTCTCTCTCTCTCTCTCTCTCTCTCTCTCTACCGATCACTCACACAGATTCTATAGTTTGTAGAGAAAAATTATATTAGATATTATATAAATTTGAGTGAATTGTGTCTGTGTCTACTAGCAAGGGACTGGAGTTCTCGAAAAGGGGCTCCAATCCTGACGCTCTTCTTGACTTACAGTGTGCTGGCTTAATAATCCAGAAGGGTTAATAGCCTCTGAAGTTCACTAACTAACTAACTAACTAACCCCTACCAGGCATGACATGTAATGAGATGCACATGTATGAGTGTAAGTCGCGCACTTGTATCGACTCCTTCCGCCTCTGCGACTACTCCAACGACTGCCTGGACATGTCGGACGAGAAGCAGTCAATGTGTCGGACGTACCACAGCCGGTGTAACTTTGAGACCGGTCTGTGTAGCGACTGGAAGCAGGACGAGGACAACACAGCCAAATGGGTACTGATGAGGCCCACTGAAGATGTGGTAGGGATGCTGCCTGAGACTGATCACACCAAGATGATCAGTGGGGGAGGTAAGGAAGCAACAGTCACCCAGAAGCTATTACTTTTTTTTTTTTTTATATACACAATTAGTTTAACCCTTTCTGTACCGGCAATGTCTTTTAAGTTTATTCTGCCTACTATTAGACGATGTTATTCAGTTTACAAAGGGTTTCCAGGAAGTATGAGGCTTCAAACTATCTCACTTGAACCTTTATGCTACCACAGATCCTTCTTAAACTGCTCAAAATCGTTTAAATAAAGCTAGAACAAAATTAACAAGACGTCGCCGGTAAAGAAGGGGTTAACAAGACCACTGTATTCCCAAATAGAACTCCCATAGGGCTGGCCATAAGCTATCATACTCAGTGCTTTATGTACTGAGGAATGGGCTGAATTCGAACATTTTATTGGTGAAAAGTATAATATTGAATAGCTATATGCAAAAATAAGTATAGTATGTTGTACGATTATATAAAGTAGCAGTTTATTCATTATACATGGTTTTCAGTTCTTATATTTCAATATTGTATTTTGCTAAATTGTTATTTCCACATAGTGATTCTAATAAGTTGTGTTTTCTTTATATTTTGTCTTTCCTAGTTTGGTTTGTTTATTTTGCAAGTTTTACATTATAATTATTTGTTATATCTCTAGCAGTTATGGTGATGTTTTGTTACTGCCGTGGATGAAGCGGTCTTTAAACTTGTATGTATGTATTTATGTATGTATGTTTTATCTTTGTGTCTGTGTACAGTTGGCCACTACTTACTGCTGACCTGGGACCCTGATAGTGAGGTCGGTCCGGCAGCAGCGGCCCGGCTTCACTCCCCGGTCATACGAGGGATTGTCAAGGATTGCTACTTCAGGTTCTGGTACCAGGCTCTAGGTACCAAGCCAGGCATCATCAATATCTACAAGTTAGTAGTCCACCATTTATTTTTCAGTGTGCTAGCTTGGACTATTAATTTATATAAACTTGTATTGTTAACTCTGTTGAACGTGCACAATACAGGTTGTAAGACCATTATCTAGGTGATTCATCAGATTCCAAGTGTAGTTTGACTGGCCAGGTTTCTGAAGCGTAGGTCATTAGGGAGCATATACTTTTACTTTAAAGTGAAGTGGGAGTCCTCTCATGGTGAAAATTGGTAGTAGTTCACTGAACTTTCTCCAACCACATATAACTGGCAATAGTGGGGGCTTCAGCCCCACCATCGGCAGAACTAGTACGATGTCTTCCAAATAAAAGAACTTATTTACCAGCTCCAGCAATACATAGTCAAAGTTGACACATGAATTTTCTTAATGCCAATCCACCTGCAAAGGTCATCTTTTAAGGAACTGGTATTGTTCAGAATTGTCCTTTCCACAGAGGAATGGTCTGCCAGATAACAAGGCTTGTATATCCTTTCAAGGGGGAGAGCTTTTATTGTCAATATTTGATGGACAATATTTGAAAGTAACTCCTCTACTATAGGTAACGCCAACGAACTTGACAATAATCTGGACCCCTTAACTTCTTATAACTCAAAATGAATTAAAACAATCAGGCTGACATTTCTGTCATTTGGGAAGAGTCCACCAGGAAATAGGTATGGGCATTTACAGCCAGTTTGCTCAAGGTCCTTTTGAGTTACAGAGAGGTCAGGGATCGAGATAATTGTCAAGTTCGTTGGCGCTACCTATAATCACTTACATGACAGTTTTAAAATGTAGTTTCTGTGATCAATGATACTTAAGTAAGCCTGTGATGTCATCCCTCCAGACGGTACACCTACTTCAGCGATGGACTGCAGTTGTTGGCCAACGTAGACACCTCCGTGAGAGACCTGTGGCTGAGGATGGAGCTTCCGGTGTACAACACGACAGACGCACGGAACTACCAGGTCAGAAACAGGATGACCTTCAAGACATTTTGATCCATAAGTTTGGCATTATTTAAATGTTTCGCCCCATTCAGATTTTTTCCTTTGAAGATTGCAAAACCACTGAAAACTCTCAAAGACACCTACAAGTACTATTAGGCCAAAGAAGCACAACAACCTTGAAGGATAAAATTCACAGCTATTGATTGGGCACCTCACCACAAATTTTTACTTGATATAGTATTTGTTTGCATATTAATATTGCTGTACCATACGTATCGTATCGGTATGATGATGAAATTATTTATTGATTGATTTATAAGCTATCTTCATTCAAAACCTGGGGAGTGGGGGGAATTAATAAAAATTTAATTCCTAGATGCTTAGCTAGCATCTACAGGAACTTCAAGAAGAATTATGTTTCTGGCAAACATTTAGTTGTGTGGTACTGCTCTAGCAGATATATTTTAGACGATTAAATATTATAATAATACAGTATTGGTTATCCCAGGTTGTGATCGCGGGCGAAGTTGACGAATACACCATTGGCAACCTGGTCCTGGATGACTTCTCTATGACGCCCGAATGTCAACACGCCCCTATCCAACACTTGCCGGGCGAGAGTGACCTAACCACACCCGAACCCTACTGTCCGTCAGACCAACTGCCTTGTAGTAATGGTGGATGTTACAACCCAGAGGAGGAGTGTAACTTTATTGATGACTGCGGCGACGGCACTGATGAACGAGAGTGTAGTAAGTTTAAAATTACTTATGAAAACACTACTACTAAGTCTTAAGGGGTTAATCCTTACAATAAAAAAACTCATCGTTTATAAAACGGGTTACTTTGAACATATTCTAAGGTATTCTATTACCCCCGTAGGCACGAGCTGTACGTTTGAGCACGACGACTGGTGTGGTTGGTTTGAGAGCTCTGTAAACAGTGTGCCGTGGATTATAACAGGCTTCCCAGCGCCACCACCAGGACCTGCCACTGATGTCCACAAGAAGGACGACACGCATGACATTACGACAGCCAAGAACGAAGTAAGTCATAATTTGTCATGTTCTTGCCAAGGCCAGTTTATGACTATAATTATGTGTTTACCATAGTAATGACATCACTACAGCTTAAGGACAGCCCTATGAGAGTATTGTGACTCAGGGGTCTGGTTAAACTCATGAAAAAAAAAATACAGTTTAAAATACAATGAGTTACTTTCTTGTTTTCTTTTGCTTGCCCCAGAAGGAAAATTAGGACAGTAAAAGATACACACAGAAATGGCTAAGGTTGGGTAGAGGATGCCTAACCTCTCTCTGGATAGGACCAGCCCTTGCCCAGTATATGCATACATGCATACATTATAGTATAAGTACAGTATACAATTAATTGCAAGTAAACTGCCTTAAAATTATATGAGAGTTGTAATAATGATTCCTCTTAACAATTACTGAATATAACGTGTAATATATACTGTATGTACATTTTTGTTATCAGGAGGCGGGTGGCCAAGTGAGCATCCTAGAGAGCCACACCTTCTCTTCCACCGGTAATGCCTGCAACTTTATATTCTACCACTTCCTGGGGGTGACCGCTGACAGTGACGTACCCTCCACCCTCACCCTCTACCGGAAGACCGAGGAAGATGCGGTACGTTCACCTTATGTTTTATAGTCACTCTTATTTTATTAGCTATTGTAGTACAGTATGATGCAATATGTTCATCCTATCATGTTTATAGTCACTCTTATTTGATTACCTGTTTTAGTTTGCATATAGTCTACTCTTGTACTAGTGGTGACAAAAGTCCTGTCGCCTTCCCTGCCTTACAGCTCTAACCATTCTCTCTTCCATTACCCTATGCCCTCACAACCACACACCTCACAACCACACACCTCACAGTGTGCCATATGGTTGTAAAATATGCACATTTTGTACACCTAACATTTTTTATTCTATGATTATCGCGGGTATCGGTGAGGCAGGAGAGGCGACAGGAATTTTGCCGCTGACTGTACTGAAAGACAGGATAATGCAGTAGCTATGGTAATCTTATGTATATAGTCACTCTCATTGTATTATATCTACCCAAACAGACACCTGCAGAGAGTATATCACTGTCATTGTGTGAGTGTCTGTAAGTAGAATTTCTCAAGAACTTAGACTGATGAAACTTTATTATGGTAGTACAGTAAACTTCCGTTAATCCGAAGGGCAGCGGACCGGCTCTCGTTCGGATTAGTGGATTTTTCGGATTATCGGACTTTACCCCTATGAACCTGTGTATGACGAAAACATTGAGACATTAGGCCACCCAAATGACACAATGGTGCACACACACATATCATATGTTCATGAAATCACTTCAAAAGTTTACCATTGTCATTGTAGCCTATTACCTACTTCAAAACATTCAGATTAATGGTCTCTTCTTCTTCTTATTGTTTAAATGTGCATTAATGGTCAAAGGAATCTGCTGATATAAACGTCTTCTTCTTCTTCCGTCTACTAGCGAGTTTGTCTTGCTCTTGAAGATCAGATGTGGTTCGGGAAGTAATGCCTTAACAACGGCACTTCCCTGAGAGGTTCTTGTAATTTTCCTTTTGTGATTTTCCTTTTGTGACGTGCTCTGTTATATTATATTGTATTGAAAGCACCCTTGTCTTGTTGTCTTGAAAGCACCCTTGGGATGCTCCGATCACTGAACTATAAATAGTAGCGTATCGGAACATCTAAAGGTGCGTTTTCAAGCTCAAGACTAATACGTCCAAAGGTGCGTTTTCAAGCTCAAGACTGAATGCGCTTGCAGAAAATGCGGTGCAAGCCAGTAGCGCATCGGAGCGTCCCAAGGATGCGTTCAAGAGCAAAACAAACTCTCTAGCAGACGATGTGGAAGAAGAAGAAGACGAAGGTGTTTACGATTATATCAGTAGCTTCCTTTGACCATTAATCTGAATGTTTTGAAGTAGATAATAGGCTACAATGACAATGGTAAACTTTTAAAGTGAATTCATGAACATATGATATGTGTGTGCTCCATTATGTGTCATTTGAGTGGCCTAATGCCTCAAAAAGGGGACTTTGGGACTTCTTGAAATTCGGACCATCGGGTGAATTCGGATTTGGCCTCAAATTGAAAAATTCGGACTATTGGGAGATTCGAATCATCGGTCGTCGGATTAACGGACTTTTACTGTACCTTCATTTACCAACCAAATAGAACTTTTAGCTAACATCAAAGGACTTCCATAAATTAATCACCCATAAATGACAATGAAAAGAGTTTGCTCAAGTTTCATGATATTCCCTGTGATAACATACGGATTACCTCCAAGAACGTCACACTGAATTTTGTGATGATTGGTTGTATTTTCTTACAATATCGCTCTCATAGATTGCATGCATAGCATAGATATGTGCTATACGGCACATTCTTCTTGCATATGTTAGTTTGTTTCTTATAGTCCACCCATGCACCCATAAGAAAACAAGAGGAAGATACAGTTGTTGTTGTTGTTGTTCCCCAGACTGTCTGGCCGAACAGTCCCGAGTCCTGTAGGCCGAAGTCGCTGCAGACACTCGGGCCCCCGAAGGGGCCAGGGTGAGATGAGATCTGTGTCTGAGAGGGCAGCAGGGGAGGGGATCATCAGCCCACAGGTTTGCACCTACAGGACAATGACCCCACCGTCCCCAACCTTCCTTGCAGTTCCACCCAATCGGGTGATCTCGCCAGCATCTAGAAGGATAAGTAGTACAGGAAAAGAGACAGACAAAAACGGCCAGCATTGGGTAGAGGATGCCAAACCTTACTCTGGATATTACCAGCCCTCACCTAGGAAGATACAGTACATTCTGTTGTTGTTGATACATGAGGGATATATGTATAATTGTTGACAATCTATATTTTAATATATGTTTATAACTGTGCAGGCAATTGGTCAGGGAGAGGACGAACTGTTTACTGTGACTGGAGAGAAAGCAGTGTGGGTGAAGGAGTACATCAAACTGTCTGGCAAAAGGGACTTTACGCTACACTTCACTGCTCGACATGGAACTGGACCGGTCAGAGAATAGTTTGGTTTTAATCTTATTTCATAACCTCTTATCTTCTCATTCCTCACTCACTCGCATCTCATTTAATCGATCTCTACATACATACATACATACATACATACATACATACATACATACATACATACATACATACATACAAGTTTAAAGACTGCTTCATCCACAGAGAGCGTGGTTTCACTCTCTTTACTGTAGTACAGTACTATAAAGACTTGCCGCAACACAGTCCCATCATGTCATCACATTGACCAACGTTGGTATAGAGCTATCAGTGTCTCAGCAAGACTCAACCAAGTCTCCCTGAAGCACTTGCACCTGGTGAATCTGCACCACACCAGTCTTAACCGTGCTACAATAAGGCAGTAACAAGAAATTACCGTAACTGCTACAGAGGCTGACTGCACTTCTAAAGTGGCGGGCGGTAGGGTCGTTGCATCCTTACGCCAGAGAAAGGCCGACTTGTGCCAGTGGGCTGTGAGAGTAAGACACTAAGGAACCATGGGGCACATTATTATGGCCCCACTGCCTTCACCACTCTCTGAAAAAAGATATAAAAAAGTGATGAAAATGGTAGTCAGAACTGGCTATGGGAAGTAGAGGACACCAACCCTCACTCTAACAGATCCAGCCCACCACAGTACAGTTCTCTGTATCTTCCTTCACCTCCTTCATCTCTTGCTTGCTTACTTTATTCAAGGACTCAATTATCTAATAATATAAAGATCGCTCATATTAATATTGTTTACTCCCATATTAACTCTATTTTCCCCCATTATATTTACATGTTTTTTTTATTACTTTACTTTACTTTACTATGGGTATGCTGGACGACCTAAATGTGGGAGGGTATTTATTTGTTTGTCCTTTTGTTGTTTCAGCTCGGGCTCTGTCCTGATTCGGCTACCTTCAGCTATGGAGTATGTGCCTGAGTATATACATACATACTTTTTAACTGTGCTTTTTATACACCCTCAGACCCACATAGCGTTGGACGAATTTGAGTTCCACCTGTGCAAGCCCACGAACGAGTGTCATAGTAGTATCGACTTTGAGTGTTTGGAGGACCAGAGTTGTATCCCGCGCCAGGAAGCCTGCGACGCCAAGTACGACTGTCGGGACCACAGCGACGAGTACATGTGCCCCGATGTTAAGGTTTGTTGGAGGAGGTTTGGTCTTTATTGTCTTTGAGTTGTAATCTGTTTTGTCTTAGTATTGTGCTGTTCCTGTTTTGTTTTGGCTTGTTTGTGTTGCAAGTTTTACATTTTAATTTACAAGAGCAATCAATAACCAAGAATATTGTTTTAGATGCCACCATTATACCACAAATACAAAGTACTTACTAAGAACGAAATTGTTCATTGTTCATACTACAGTGAATACTCCACTTATATTGAGATGTCTCCAACCACCAATGACTATGGCCAATCAAGGGACTGGAGTTCTTGAAGAGGGGCTCCAGTCCCGACGCTATTCTTGACTTACAGTGTGCTGGCTTAATAATCCAGAAGGGTTGTTAGCCTCTGAAGTCCTATTCTAACTTAACAAATTATGGACAATTTGCAGCAATTTAAAGACAGCGCAAATTTAGTGAGATTTTGTTTGTGTGTTGTCGTTTGGCAGTACTGTACTTCCCTTTCCAATTGCCCCTTACTCACTCTAAGTCACCGATGAACACTTTAAACAGCAGCAGTTGTCGTTTTTAATTTTAATGAGTTTGCTATATTAATTCGAGCAGTAACTTTTGAGTTTGTTTTCAAGTTTAATATTTTAATTTCTGTTTCAGGGCAACTGCAACTTTGACGACGCCTCCTGGTTGAGCAGCTGCAACTACCTGCAACTGCAAGATGATGACTTGGATTGGAAGCGAGCCAGCTCCTCTAGTGAATCTACTGCCGGACCAGACCATGATCACACCCTGGGCTCCAACGGTATGTACGCTACATACATACATACATACATACATACATACATACACAAATTTAAAGACCGAGTGCTCCACACAAAATGCGGTTCCGATCTCACGTCCTAATGGCGGCGTTCCAGGCAACCCTGTTAAGAGCTGCTTTACTAGTCAGGTTCTTTGATTTAAGATCAGACCGCGAAGTTCAATCCCACAATCCCACGTCTTTCTTGGTCCGCCCCTTGGTGCAGCTCCCTCCACATTCGTGGATTTGCATCTTTTCACTCAGCTTTGTTCATCCATCCTCTCCACATGTCCAAACCACCCAAACCTGCTAGTACGAATCTCATCACTGATATTCTTGATACCTAACCTTCTCCTTAGCTCCTCACTTTATATCCTATCTTGCAGTTTGGCACCACACATCCATCTCACTATTCTTATCTCTTTTTGTTCCATTTTGTTGATATCATCCGCTTTGACAGGCCACGTTTCTGAAGCATATGTCATTGCGCTTCTAACGTATGAATCATATACCTTTCCCTTGAAGGGGAGAGGGAGTCTTCTCATGGTGAGTAGTGGCAACAGTTCTCTTAACTGTCCCCAGTCGCATCTTATTCTGGCGATAGTAGCGGCCTCACCTCTACCACCGGCAGAGATTGTATCACCCACCTCACACACCTTCCTTGCATGGGTACAACTCCCATCTTCAACCTTTATAAATTGGTACTACCATTGGTTTTGGAGATACTCTATACCATCTAGAAATGTTCACTACCAGACAGTGCACAAAACTTAATAGTGTATAGGACAAGTATTTAATATTGTGTTTGTGTATAAATTGGAACCGCAGTGTTTGGGTGATTTTTTTTTTTTTATATATATATATATTTTTTTTTTATGTGTGTGAAGGAGACAAAAGGCAAAGCTGCCCATAACAAGTGTCTCGAAAAATTTACAATGTTGAAAGAATTATAATCGCTATTGTAAGCATGTTCTTGATTTCTTTAATTAATGAATATGGCAGATAAATTCCAGAATATAAATCTACTTCATGTTTTGTGTGTTGTCTAGTTCATTTTTCACTTGTAAACTTATAATTAATTTTGTTGTCTAGTTATTTTTTCACATTAACCCCTTCTGTACGGGTGACATACTTTTCATTATATTCTGGCAACTATTAGACGATTTTATTTAGCTTAGGAAGGATTTCTACCAATTATAAGGCAACAGACTATCTCAATTAATTCTTTTGCTACCCTATATCCTTCCTATGCTTCATAAAATCGTCTAAATGTAGCTAGAATAATAAAAAAAAAATACGTCGCCGGTACAGAAGAGGTTAATAACTCTACAGGCTACTTAAATCTGCTATATATTTTGTGTGTGGTCCAGTTATTATTTATTTATTATTTTTTTCACCCGTAACCTTATTAACTTGATAACCCTGCAGGCTACTTCGTGTACGTGTCGAGCACCAGCGGAGTGCCGGGCGAGGTGGGGACGCTGAAGATCGACTACGAGTACCCCGCCTCGGAGGACATCTGTTACCTGAGGTTCTGGTACTTCCTCCATGCCGGGAACGTGGCCGAGAACCTGGACATTGGCACACTCAGGGTCTACTTGGAAGGTCGGTGCACTCCTGGATTTTAGGATTTTAGGATTTGGGGATAAACTGAACAATTAAAAAGAGAACAAAATTGTAGGCCATCCTATATAAGTTGTTGTTGTTGTTGTTGTTGTTCCCCAAGCTGCCTGGCCGAACAGCCCCAAGGCCCCGAGCAAGGCCAAGGCCATAACCGAGCGCCCCCACAGAACCCTCCCTGCCGACCACAATAAAGCCTGGGTGACCGAAGCCACTCCATGGCGGGGAGCTGAGGAGGGTGCGGAAACCCGGGAAACCAAAGACCCACCCAGGGCCCTTGTGCCCCTCAGCAATTATGAAGAGAAAGTTGAGGGGCAAAGGAAAAATGTGACATTTTGGCTTCCAATCTTGGTAGATTGGGAGGTCAATTCACGGAAGAGACGCCGTCACTTGAGATCTAGAAAATATATAAGTAAAAGGAACAGTCAGAGTAAGCTATGGGTATGGCAGAGATCGCTCAGTTCTCACTCTGATAGACCAGCCCATCACCATCCTATATAAGTAGAGGAGAATAGTGGCGGAAAATCTGTACGATCGGAGTTTCGGAAAACTCGACTGTATTTTGAAGGGAAGAGTGTCAGCGAAGTGGTAAAGAGAGCATTACATAACTCTCGTTCACTTGACATTTTTGATAGCAGAGAAAAACGGGTGCCAAAAGAAGGGTTATATACCTTCATTATACTTGTGATGGTGCTTGCCACATATCTGAACTGAACTTCTCAATTATAATAGAATATAGAGTGGTCAAGGAGGCAGGGGATTATGGTAACTACTGGCCCGGGTTCTAACCCTGGCTGGGGCATAACACAAAAATATTAATTAATATCACGCTTAACACCAATAACCCCCAAATGAAATTAATGAAAGCATTTGATTCTCCAGGGATTCCAATAGACCATCTTTCTGTGAGGACCACCCCACAACAAACTCATTCTAAATAATATTCATTACTGTATACTTACCAGCTCACAACAAATTAACCCTTTGAAGCTCTGATGCGTTTTAGCAGTTTATTTTTGGCTATCATTAGACGATTTTATGCAGCTTAGGAAGGATTTGTGGGTAATAAATGGGTATAGACTAACTCAATCAACCTTCTGACTTCCATATACCCTTCCTAATCTGAATAAAATGTCTATTAATGTCCAGAAATAAATAAAAAAAGTGCGTCATTGATCCGCAGAGGGTTAATGTGATATACTTTTCATGTAGAGTTACAGATTATTATGTATAATTTATCTACAGCAGGTGCCATTTTGAGATACCACATTTTCACTTTGGTCCTGTCCAGAGTGAGGTTTGGCATCCTGTACCCAACCTTAGCCGTTTCTGTCTGTCTCTTTTCCTGTACTACTGTTCCTTCTGGGGGCAGGGGGCTAGGAATCTTCCTCCCCTTGTAAAATTCACCTACTAGACGAGGCAGAGAAAGGGGCGAGGGACGCGAAAGTGGTCCTGAACCCTAAGAATTGGAACTTTAAATGTTGTTTCTGTTCGGGCTCTGTCTCGAGTCGGACACCCCCTGCTATGGGGTATGTGCCTGAGTATATACGTGCATACATACATATTTGGAATTTAGGTACTTTCCACTGAAATACATTTTTTGAAATTAATCCCACTTTTACGCGAATTAACTGAGAAATTAATCATTGCTGATACTATATAGTAAAAAAGGAAGATTGCTTCAACTATACTTTTGTTATCAGTGCGTGGTGGTGAGCGCTACACAGCAGTGAGCATCAGTGGCAACCATGTTAACCAGTGGCTGGAGGAGATACTGCTCGTAACCATGGAGACGCCCTTCAATGTACTCTTTGAAGCGGAGACCGGCACATCCAAACACTCTTATATTGCCCTCGATGATGTCTCCTTCACTCTGGTATGTAGATTAAGCTTTTGAAATTAATATAAATACCATAATTATAAGGAGGAGCACTTTATTGACAATGTTTCACATATAGCTTCTTCAGGTCACTCGTGACCATGTGACCTAAAGAAGCTATCTGCGAAATGTTGTCAATAAAGTGCTCCTAATATGGTGTATATATTCATATATACTGTATCAATAAATAGACCAAAAAATCTACGACATATCTCGAATCCTTTAAGATATATATGTGGTATTAATGAAATGTGTTGTATTCCAGGAGTGTGAGACTGGTGTAGGTCCCCCACCCCTGAACACCACCTGTCCTGCCGGAGAGCGTCAGTGTAATACCGGGGAGTGTATGCCCGAGGCCTTCTTCTGTGACTGCTTCACGGACTGTATGGACGGATCGGACGAGTTAGACTGTGGTATGTGTCCTCCTGTAATCTCTGTTGGCTCTTGTTAACCCGTGGACTGCTTGAACCTATGCAAAGTAAAAGGTCAAGTTAAGGAGAGGGAGGGGGGGTGGGGTATAAAGGGGGGGAGGAGTGGAGGATGTGGCATGGAGAGATGCCACTACTTTCTATGTGTCACCTAATTTTAAGACATTTCACCTGTGGTACGTGTCCTATCTCAGTGTGCTCTTGTTAACCCCTTGAGAATTATGACGCATTTTGACTTCTGGCCATCATCAGATTATTTTATAGAACTTAGGAAGGCTCTCTAGGAATCAAAAGGGTAATTTATAAACTTAGGAAGGCTCTCTAGAGATCAAAAGGGTAAGAGGGGAAGGGTAATACTAGGGAGTGCATGCCCGAGGCCTTCTTCTGTGACTGCTTTGCGGACTGTGTGGACGGATCGGACGAGCTCGACTGTGGTATGTGTTCTCCTGTGATCTCTGTGGGCTCTTGTTAACCCGTGGACTGCTAGAACCTATGCAAAATAAAGAGGTGGACAAAAATTGTATGTGAATAGATAATATTGTGGTTTAAAGTTCAAATTATGTCTTTCGAAGTGATAAAATGCCCAAAGCAATGCTATGTCAAGTAAATTTTCTTGTATTCCTTCTCATACTCATTCAAGTCTTCAAACGAAATTGATGATGCAGTTTTTAACGCTGTGGACTCCCTTGATTAACAGGGCTAGGGCGTGCTCTTGTTACAGGGACTTTACTGGACATTTGCCATGAATCACTAGACCTGAGTGTCCAAACTCTTGACATGTACCAGTGGCATGGGGTGGGATCGAACTGCTAACCCTTCGATCAGCAGTTAAGACGTACTACAGACAATGCCACGACCCGCGAAAAGAAAATTACCCTACACTATAGTATTCGTTAATCATAGCTCCATTTTACTATTGATATACTCTCTCTGTACACCACTTCTCTGGATTAACACCCTGCTCCCAATTTTCCCTCCCCCCAGACACCAGCTGCTCCACCCTCCAGACCCGGCCGACCACCACCCCCGGCATGACCACCACCCCCGGCATGACCACCACAGGGCCCTCCACCACCCTGGACCCCAACGCCTGCGGGGCCACAGAGTACCCTTGTCAGGACGCCGACTATACCTGCGTCCCTGGTCTATACCTCTGTGATGGGGTGCCGGACTGTCCCAACCAACAAGACGAACTCCACTGCCCAGGTCCAAAGTCGTTACCTGTTTTGTCTATGATTTATATTCTTTTTAATAATATTTGTATTAGTAACCACATTTTTGTCTTCCTATGTTGACTTATATTATGTTCCTAGTTGAGTTTTGTACAGTGTAGTTGAGTTGTACAGTATTTTCAACTACATTCATGGGGGGGTTTTGAGGGTGTCTTTCCTTCGCGGGGAGAGGGGATGCAGGCTTGGGGGTCTTGTTGTGACTTGTTCTACATTACACACGTGGAGGCTAAGCAGTGAGGGTGATCACCTTGGTTTTGGGCAGGCAGGATTGGGGATTTCCTATATTGGAGGGCCAAATACCATCCTATGAGCTTTTAAGTCCCTAGGGTGATTACCAGGTAAGATATTCAGTGTGTAACCAGTTAGGAGGGTTATACTGTACACATGTAGCCTAGGTCAGTGATTTAGTTTAGGCTACAGTATCAGGCAAGAAGGTTAGATTACCATATATTTTGCATTACTGGTACTTGTCATAGACTGCTGATCACTGAGCCTTGTGTCCTAGTATTCTACAGTACAGTATTTAAAGTTAGGCTAGGCTAGACTTTTGTGTTAAGTTAGGTTAGATCAGTAGGCTTTGGGATAGGCTAGGCTAAGAGTAAACAGACTAGGCTATAGGCTGTGTGAAACTGTGAATCCTTGACTCCTTGAGTGCTTGCCTTATCATATTTCTGCACATAGGCTATCGTTAATAAATTTAATTGCGAGTTACATGTGTATTTATTTTCAAGAGTGCCTTTAACCTCTGAAGTGTGCATGGGGGTAATTGGAAACGTCCCCCTGTGCTGACGTATTTGAGGTGTTTCCGTCACTAAAATATTCATTGTGCCATTAATAGCATTAATACTTATCCATATGCGCCTATTATGGGTTGATTATAAAGGTATTAACCTGAAACAACAATAAAACGAGTGAAAACAGCGTTTGGATGGTCAAATTCGGAGATATAGCCCGCGAGTTGTATAATGTATGGGTGAGGCAAGCTGCTTTCCCGCCAATTTCCCCCAAGGCCACTGAGACACAGTCGATCGATACTCTCTCTCTCTCTTGCACTCGCTTGCCATCAGTGATGACAACACCCTGCTTGCAACTCGCTAATGTTAGCACGAAAATATACCTCAGAATAAGGGAATAACAGGGAAAATAGGTGATAACTGAAGGAGAGGAGGAAAGTGGGGAAGGAGGGGAGGTAGAGGACTGAGATTTTGCATGGCCCAGGGGCCAAAATTTTATTATTTTTTTTTTTTTTTTTTTTTTTTTTCTTTTTTCTTTTTTTTTTTTTCGATGTCAAAAGTTGATTTTTTTTTTCACTCACTCATAAGAGTCTCCCCGCAGTCCGCCGGGGGAACTCTTAAGAGTCTCCCTGCAGTTCCCGGGTTAACCCATTCGTAGCGGGGGCGGACTTAAGTCAGCCTCCAATATGCAGCAAGTTAGGAGCATTATTAAGGCTTTTAAAGGGTTAAAATCGAGTGCAAATGGCCGGGAGCGCAGCGGGCCAGACAGCCGATTCCCAGGGCTTACCGCCGCCCACTGACTCATGTTCCCTCTGTTCTCGAGAGACCGGCAGCGTTGCCAGTAGTGAGCGTAGTGGGAAAAAATATGCCGCTATAGGCCTACGCTAAACTCCCATGTTGGTGGTAACACTGCCTGAGAACGACGAGTGCTACGTAGCTCGTTCTGGTCTCATTTTGAAGCTTTTAGCGCCTAGTTTTTTGCTGAATACATTTCTTTTCATGCAGATACTTGATTTATCATTCAGGAGGGCCTGAATATGCCCAAATAAGCCCAAAAAACCCCGCTCGACAATGGTTAATAACTATGATAATATTTATACCTTTATATGCTAGGCAGCTAAGTTATAGGCTGTACACATGTTATTAGGCTAATTATCAAGCCAGTTGTCCCCATATCAGGTAACCTCTATAATAAATATATAATTCTACTGCATACAGTAGTTGTGTATCGCTCACTGAGGCTTTACATAAAATTCATAAGATCAGGGGAAGGGTTATATAAACGAATATAATTTCCACCCTGTGACAATATTATTAATGTAGCCTATTGTATTATTATTATTATTATTTAATATAAACACCATATGAGGAAGAGCACTTTACTGTATTGACAACGTTTCGCACTGGCCTGATGAAGCTACATGCAAAACATTATCAATAAAGTGCTCCTCCTCACAGGGTGTTTATATTCAGACTGCAGAGTGTATTCTTTGAGCTGTGATTCGAACTACTATAGTGAAGTAATGATATAAAGGAACACCCCGTTCTTAACATTAATCCTCCATTACAAACCCCAATGCACTAGAATAAACTAATGAAAGCATATGATCCTCCCGGGATTCGAACTCGGGATACCACACCCAGAACATAAGCATCTAATCCATTACACCATCAACACAGTTAAAGGTTAAGTACACTTGTTCTATTCTATTATAAATACTCAGGCCCAATCCCAACTTTTCCTTTTTGTTTTCATTTTTTTCTCTTCTTTTTTTAAACTACACAGTCATGATTAATATCCATTTTTGAATTCTGGATATTAATCTAATCATACCTTACAGATCCCCTGTGTGACGATGGGTTCCTGTACTGCGGTGACAAATACCTTCACCCTCCGTGTATCAGGAACCTTAACCTGTGTAACGGCCGTGCCCTGTGCAACTCTTACAGTGCTGATGAGTCTCTGTGTGGCTCTTGTCCCCTAGATTTCTGTCAGAATGGTGGAAATTGCTCACTCAAGAATAACAAGACGCCCACATGCAGGTACGTTCTAGCCTCAACACTATTATCATGCTTGTCAGGTATTTTACATTTAATGATTTCACTATAAATTAATACATACTGTATAGTGTGAAATAAATATTGTGGGATCAGACCTTGCGGTCTGATCGTGAATCAAAGAACAAGATAAGTGATGCAGCTCTGAATAGGGCTGCCTGGAACGCTGCCATTAGGACACGATACCGGAACCGCATTTTGTGTGGAGCACTCGGTCTTTAAATTTGCGTATACATGTATGTATGCATATCCCCCCTTAACATATCCCTATAACCATTCTCCACAGCTGTTCATCTGAGGACGTCGGTGATCGTTGTGAGTCTTTGGCTCCACCCCCCCCCACCCCCGGGGGTGGTGGTGATAAGGGCGGGGATCTGTCTGCCGGGGCCATCGTCGGTATCGTGCTCGGCTGTCTGGCCTTCGTCATCCTCATTGGAGTTATCGTCTACTACTACAAGAAGAAAAAGTAAGCATCCTCTTCTTATTCTTGTTGTTGTTGTTATAGGTCCCCAGACTGTCTGGCCAAACAGTTCCAAGGCCGGTTGACTGAAGCCGCTCCAGATACTCGGGACTCCGAGGGTGAGATGAGATCTGTCTGAGAGGGAAGGGAGGGAGGGGATCATCAGCTCTTGGGCTTGCACCCCCGGGCCAATGCCCCTACTGTCCGCAGCCCCCCTTGCAGTGCCACCCAATCAGGCGATCTCGCCAGCACCTAGAAGGAAAAGTAGTACAATAAAAGAGACAGACAGAAACGGCTAAGGTTGGGTAGAGGATGCCAAACCTCACTCTGGATAGGACCAGCCCTCCCCCGAGTTGCCGATCTCTATTTTTCAGTTCAGAGGGCTAGTTACCAGCATCTCCAGGGAAAGCATGAGTGTTCAGAAGGTTGTAAAGTTGGAGAATAGTTTATTACTCAAAGAGATAGCTTATGGAGATCTTATTCATAAATATTTTTCCAACCCTGTTAAGTGTATAGTGTGCTTGCAAGATAATACATTTTGTATTGTCTGTTTCTCTATTAACTCCTAAAACTTCTAATGGATCTTCATGAACTTAGTATGATATGTATATCTGGTCAGCCTCAGCTAAAATCTTAATAAGAAAAAGGCTAGTGTTGATCTTTATCCAAAAATATGATCACTGGGAAGGTCTAAAGGTAATTTTCTTCTCTTTGATTTGTCTTTGGTCTAGCGTGTGAAACTTAAATATTTTGGTTGTTGATGAAGATAACTTTTACTGATAATTATAATTATTACTTTAGGTCAGGTCAGGTCTACAGTAGCTTAGTCAGATTATACAGAGGACACTTTATGTTCTAATCTTCCCTCTCATGCGTGGTTATGCATTATTGGTATTTACTAATATTGTTCTTAACACCATTATCTCCTAATGCAATTAATTAAAGCATATGATAACTCCGGGGATTCGATCCCAGGATACCACATACAGAACTTACACTCTTTAACCATTATACCACCAAGTCAATTATTTTAAAACAATATAAAGAGGGTATTGCTGTTTTGTGTGTGAGTAATAAAACTAAAGAAGGTATTGATGTTCGTTGTTTGTGTAATCAAATAATATAAAGAGGGTACTGATGTATGTTTTGTGTGTGGTGCAGGTCCATTCCTTCGCGTGCGGAGCACGAGTTTGACGACCTGGCGTACAGAGGGCCGGACTTCATGATACCCCACGAGGACGAGTACCCCCTGCAGGAGATCAGACCGACGGGGACAGACGACGGCATCAGCAACCCGAACTATCTCGGCCTCGACCAAACCGACGCTAAGCAGACATCGGATGCGTAGGAATAATTATATTTCGTTTAGTAGTTGTCATTTGTATTGCACGTAAAGAGGCCATAATATGTTAACCCCTTCAGCATGATGGCACTATTTAAACTTTGATTCTGGCTAAAATTAGTTGATGTTATGCAGTTTGAAAAGGACCTATGTTATTCAAAGGGTTCATTGAGATTGCATTTACCCCTTTGAGTCCTATAGTTAGATTATTCGCTAAAGGAAATCGTCTAATAGTAACAAAAAGATAATGAAAATTACATCTTGCTGAAGGGGTTAATAGTTAGTAAGGTACTTCATGTTACTACCCTCATTTGTTTCTTATATAATGAGGCCATAATTGTGTATAATAGTTTGTAATGCATGCAACTTACACAATTGCTCATGGTATTTTCATCCTTAATTGCATAAACGTAATAACTAGAGCTGTCGTGTAGACAAATTTAGACTTTTTAACTGCATGTTATATATTTCTACACTTATTATAGAACATCGTAGTATTTGAAGCATGTTGCATGTGATGTTTTCATATGCTTGTTGGCCTCCATTGGTTTATGTTCTATTATGTGTGTTGTTCAGTATATGTAGCTAGACTGTAGGGTGGTTTGCAGTACAGTCGACCTAATAAGTGATGTCTCGGCACCAAGTGTATTTTGATCAAGAATTGGTATCAGTAATATCTCAACATGATTTCTTCATTTCGAGTGAGATATACAGTACAAACATATTCTTACACTTACCCACTCTATTCAACATCAGCACAGAGCGAGCCAAATGTAATTGCAGCTGAGACATGACTTATTAGCGCTACCGTACATTAAACCAACTAACTATTGTTACAGTAGGTCATTAGTGTACCCATAGATATTGTATTTTAGTGTACTGTATATAATGAAAGAAACTAGTGCAAAGTATGAATATCATGTCAAGTGTACAATATACACTTCAAAGTTCTAAAAACTATTAAAGTAGTCCATAATAAATTAACAGTAAACTATATATTGATTCAAGCAATTTAAACATTTTTGCTATCAACTTGTATCACTATAGTTAAGAATATAATATACCATTTAATTATTTGAGAAGTGTACAAGCCTAATTATTCTATTATATGAATGAAACTAATTCTATAAACCTTATATTCAGTACAAATGCCTGTCTTGCATGTCTTTAATTACATGGAAAATAACAAAGCATGCTCTTCCTCTGACTGTCAGCACTTTATTCTATTTGTACTGCACTTGTAAATAAAATAGTGTTTTTAATATTTGTTTCTACATCCTAGCAATTATATTTTCAATAATATTTTAATTTCATAATAGGGTGACCTAGATGTGTGTAATGTGTTCGTGTTTATTTTTTTTTCTGTTTGGGCTCTGTCTCGAGTCGGCCACCCCCAACTTTGAAAAATGGGTTATGTGCCTGAGTATATAGACAGATGGATCGATAGATAGATAATATTGTTTTGCTAAATCTTCCGTACGTTATTTCCACAGTTATTTTGATAAGTTATTTTGTCATTATATTGTGCAGTTCCGGTTTTGGTTTGTTAGTTTTGCAAATTTTGCATATTAACCCATTCTGTACCGGCGACGGTATTTTTATTTTAAGCCGGTATCACACGAGCGCTTTTTCCCTCAACACTGGTCTGGCAGCTTATGAGGCTAATATTTTTATTATTTCGGTCACCTAAATTCATCTATCACCAGTCTAGTTTCCGATACCAGTACCAAATATTCCAGAAGTGTTGGCAGAAATTTTTTGATCATCGAATGTTGACTATAAAAGCTCTCGTGTGATACCAGCTTTATTCTGGCTACTATTAGACGATGTTATTCAGTTTAAAAAGGGCCTCCAGCAATCAACGGCTTCGAACTATCTCACTTTACCCGTTTTACTACCGCAGATCCTTCTTAAACTTCAAAAACGTCTAAATAAAGCTAGAATAAAATGAAAAAGACTTTGCCGGTAGAGAAGGGATAAATTCCACTTCAAAGCTCTCGTAATTCTGGATACATTATTATGGACACTATAATTACCCTTTTCATATCCATAATTTTTAAGGGAGCTTAGACAGTATTGTGCAGCATAATTTACTGGTTCGGCTCAATGGTTTAAGGAGGGGGTTTAGTTTGCTCTCTAAACTGTATACCAGCCCCTCTCAGGAACATAACCGGGGTGTCTCCAGACACCTTCAAGAAACACTTGGACATGTGGCTGGCCAAAATACCGGACCGGCCACCAACACCAGGATACCCCAGCACCAACTCCAACCGACTTCTGGAATGGAGAGTGGAAGAAAGGGAGCTGCCTGGTCGCAGTGGAGCCCCAGCTCAACTGTGTCACTAACGGACGGAATACAACTAAGTGTAACTAAGTGTAAACCTCCATCAAACTTAAAAGAACACCCACACGACCCCCCTTCGATATTAATTTGTACAATTTTTGGTAGAAAAATTTCCCGGCCGAAGGCCGATTCCTCTTCAAATACAGGCTCGCTATCGCTCGCCAAGAACAAAATCGACCCCTAAATGGCACAAAAGGTCTTAATATTGGCAAAGAAATGGGGCAAAATGTCTGAAAATCGCCAAACTAATGGGGCAAAGGTCTTGAAATCTCAAAACTAATAGGGCTAAACATGAGGGAGGAGAAGGACTCGAAAAACCAACTGCCTACCCGTAAGACTCCAGTGTATCCTAAAATATGTTTGGTATGCTTTAGTTGGGCATGTTATTTCGTTTTCTTTTACTCTGTGTAAGAGAGAACGTCTAGAAGTATGGCAAACTATTTTGTAAGTTTTAATATTGCACAAATGCATGTGTGTGAATTTGTATTGTGTGTGTGTGTTCATTGTTTTCTGTTGTGTTGTCCCTATTCGGGCTGTTGAGTCGCCTCCCCCCCATCCAAAAAAGGAAAAGTGGGGATTGGGCCAGAGTAGGCTATATAAATAGATAGATAGACATTTTTCTTTCAACAACTATCTCCATGTTAACATGACAACACATTTTCATGTTATACAGTACTTATAAATATTTAGACCATCATAGTTACAGTAGTTTGAAAGATTAAGGAAGCAGTCTAATAGCGTGTAAGAGTTTTTCCTTGGTTCCGTTTCTGAGAGATATACTTGAAAAGTTAAGTTTCCTGAACTCCATCTGTACAGGTGACGTCCTTTTAACTATATTCTGGCTACTGTTATACGATATTAGTCAGTTTTCAATTAATTCCAGCAACTAACAAGGTTCGAACTATCTCAGTTAACCCTTTTTACTACCACTACTATCACTACCATGATTCTTAAGCTGTGCAAAGTCCCATAAATATAGCTAGAATAAAATGAAAAGGGTATCGCCGATACAGAAAGGGTTAAAACATCCGACTAGTCATGTATATTACGAATGTGTGATTATTATTATTATTATTATTATTTGCCTAGCTTAAGTAGTTGTCCAGGTATGTGGATGCCGACGTTACACATTACCCTTTTATGTATAAGATCTAGGTCTCTCTCTCTCTCTCTCTCTCTCTCTCTCTCTCTCTCTCTCTCTCTCTCTCTCTCTCTCTCTCTCTCTCTCTCTCTCTCTCTCTCTCTCCTCTCTCTCATCTCTCTCATCTCTCTCCTCTCTCCTCTCTCTCTCTCTCTCTCTCTCTCTCTCTCTCCTCTCTCTCTCTCTCTCTTTCTCTCTCTCTCTCTCTCTCTCTCTCTCTCTCTCTCAGATGTGCATGTGGTGAAAGCGAGGATCGATACAGTAGTCTAGTTGTCAAGGTCCAATTTCCTCCACCACGACCACATATTTTAACTGATTCTTTTAGTTGATCTTGAATGGTAATTTTGTTTTCACTTTCTTGTATATCATTTCTTGCCTGTCTGTTTTGGTTTAATAAAGCCAGTATCACACGGGAGCTTTTATAGTCAACATTCGATGATCAACATTTTTCAGGCAATATTTCTGGACTAGTTTACACTGGTATCGAAAACTAGACTGATGATAGAGGAGTTTAGGTGAACGAAATTGTATAAATGTTGACCTCATAAGCTGCCAGACCAGTGTTGAGGATAAATGTTGAGCGAAAAGCGCTCGTGTGATACCGGCTTAACCTCTATACCCTATACCAAGTAAATAGGGATTTTTTACCCCTTCACAGCTTCTTGCTCTGTACAGGGGCACAGTGTATCTAGGTATTGAGTATTGTTTGCATGTGTGGGGAGGATCCTCTCACACAATACTTCTTGACAAAGTAGAATAGAAAGCCTTTCGTCTCATTAACTTACATCCTCCCACCGACTCTCTGCAATTTCTCTCGCTTCGTCGCAATGTTGCATTTATCTCGCTATTCTACCGCTATTACAATAATTAGTGTTTGACAGAGCTCTCTCAGAGTATACCACCTCCTCTCTGTAGAGTATGTAGCACTCGTCTTGCAACACAATCCCACCCCTTAAATTAAACTCCGTTTGTCCAGGCATTTTGGCTCGAACATTTCTTGATTATGGCCCTGTCTCTCTTTCAATTCTGGGGGAGGCACTCGTCACAGGCAGTTTTGCCTTTTGTCTCCCTCATCCACAGAAGAAAAAAAACGGCTCGAGTAATCAAGCTAATATTTCTACCATTTGGGAAGAGGCAGCCAGGGAATAGGTGTGGAAATTTACAGCCTATTTGCTTCATCTTATGACTTAGACTACTTTAAACTTTGTGTGTCCAGGCATTTTTCCCCCAACGTTCCTTGAATTTGGGTCTCTGCCACTCTTTTGGCTCTGGGGGAGACACGCGTCACAGGCAGCCTGCCTTTTGTCTCCTTCATACACAGAACAAAAATTAATTAAACTGGAGTTTTTGCTAGGTAGAGTAAGGGTATGTCTTTATGCAATTATAACTATCTGGATTGATTTTTGGATAGCACTTGCTTTCCAATAAATAGTATATATAGTTTTGTAGTTGATATATAGACAATTATATTCATAAATGAATACATACATACATACATACAAGTTTAAAGACCGTTTGTCCACAGAAGCTGTGGTTACAGTCTCACGTCCTAAATGGCAGCTTTCCAGGCGGTCCTGTCAAGGGCCGCCTGTGTTGTCAAGTTCTTTATTTTGAGATCGGACCGGAGTACCCGAGCCCACGTCATTCTAGGTCCACCCCTACGCGCAGCTCCCCCCAAGTTCACTGTCCGGCATTTCTTCACCCAGTTCTGATCATACATTCTCTCCACATGTCCAAACCAACCAAGTCGGCTCGTGCGCATCACTTCACTGATACTCCTAATGCCCAGACGCCTTCTCAATTCCATAATTAGGAATAGGTGAAATCTACGAATATATATGAGTGGGCTAGAGACTATGGTATCCAAGTGTACTAAGACTTGCCGAAAACATTTGTCGGTAACACGTATTTGCAACACGTTACTACATAGGATATGTGGCAAGTCTTTATTGCAATGTACTATAGTAAAAAAGACTAAAACCACGCTCCCTGTGGATGAAGCGGTCTTTAAACTTGTATGTATGTATGTATGTGTGTCTATGTATGTATTCAAAAAAAGGAAAGTTGGGGTTGAGCCTGAGTATATAGATGTATGTATGTATGTATGTACGTTACAATGATTCCAGCACGCGTAGGTAAGCCTTGAATGTGGTAGGAAGATGGCCGTGGTACATTGAACCGTGAGAACTGAATTAATATTTCTCTCAGACTCCACATGCTCTGGGAGTAAGAAAGTGATGAGTGGATGAGTGGAGTGTGAAGTGGAGCACACTAATAACACAGTCTCTGGTGGTTCAGATTTAACTCTCACTCACAACTACTCTCTCCAACAGTACTCTCTTACTACTCTCCTACAGCCAAACACACACACATTATATCCACTCACATACAGTAGCCTACATATTATACGAAGCAAGTTTGTTTCGTGTAGGTAAACATTTAATTAAGTACTAAGATTCCGATTCCTGATATGAAAATACCGGTATATATATACAGTATATACTAGCCTACTGTATATGAGCCTAAACCACCTATTTTAGAACCACATTAAGTACTTCCCTAACCCTATATCGATCGAAGATAACACAATTAGTGCTAACTTTTGATAAAGGGCGAAATACCATTTAGTTTTAGAAAGATCACTATTTGTTTGGCTCTGTCTCGAGTCGGCCATCCCCAATATAAAGAAGAAAAAATAATAATACAAAAAAATAATATAATATATATATATATATATATATATAGGGTAAGTGACAGAGTATATACAGTACATACATACATAGAAGGGTCACCAGACCTGTTGTTGCTTGATTTCCGTTGTACTTGTACTTTATACATACTATTTGTTTCTGCTTATTTCGTTAATGAAGGTTTAGGGCAGCTTTTAAGTGTGGTTTTAAAATACGGGCGATAGACCAGTACCGGATAGATAGTTTACCGGAATCATACACGTATTGTGGTTAAACATCACCACACAACAACACAACTTGGTCTGTAGGTAAAAAGTTTATGTTTTCTCTCAACTTTCTAGATTTTTTGTCCTGGTTGATAAAAAACAGACACAAGACAGAAAAAGTATGGAGGTCAAGGAAGGTGTAATTTACGGGCAAAGTGAGGAAGGAGGGGAGAGAGAGATTTACATATATTTACATAGTTACATATATACACTGACCACACAGACCTTACGATCCAAAAGAGGTGGTCAGGACTTAATTCTGGTAGATATGGCATATCCGATGAGGTAACCACTGCTAAGAAACTACACTCATATTTCAATCATGCGCACTATAATTCCATGTATAAGATCACGCAGAGGAACAGAGGTCAACTGTACAGTCACTCATAAAAGTTTGTGGACCTCACCTATTTCTTAATTATGGAAGTATATCTCTGCAAACGAATTTATGAATATAATTGTCTATATATCAACTACAAAACTATATAAACTATTTATTGAAAAGCTAATTCCATTAAAATTCCCTCCAGATAGCTATATTTGCATACACAAAAACAAAGGGGGTCGACGAACTTTTATGAGTGATTGTACAGTCGCGCTAATAAGTCATGTCCCAGATGTCATTACGTTTGGCTCGCTTGGTGCTGTATTAATTAATGTATGTCAGATGTTGAATAGGGTGGGTAAGTGTAGGAATATGTTTGTATATCTAACTCAAATAGAAGAAATCAAGTGTAAATATTGCTGATACCAATTATTGATCAAAACATACTTGGTGCCGAGACATCACTTATTAGCGCGACTGTACATGTAGGAGGTAATGACACCAGTGGTAGCAATATGGCGGAGGTTAGTCAATTTCCGTTATTATAGGAGAGAGGACCCGCAAAAACCTCGGGTCGCTGCTAATTTTTTCGCAAGTACTGTATATGTTTTTTAGCCGTATTTGCCTTTTCAGCGTCGCGTGAAAACACTCCTTTTTACACATGATCTTCTCTCTTGTCGATCTTTGTTATTATAGGTGTCTAGAGAGAGGACCCGCAAAAAACTCGGGTCACTGCTAATTTTTTCGCTAGGGTATTTTTTAGCTTTTTTTTTTTGCACGCGTGAAAACACTCCTTTTTACACCTGATCTTCTTTCTTGTCGATCTTCGTTAATATACTGTAGGTGTCTAGAGAGAGGCCCCGCAAAAAACTCGAACAAATTTGTGTCACTGCTCATTTTTTCGCAAGTGTATTTTTTCGCCTTTTTTTGCATGACAGATCAACTCGCGTGAAAACCCTCCTTTTTGCACATGATCTGTCTTGTTTTTCCGTCAGATTGTCTGTGTCACGACCCATATTTGGAAGCCATGTTACTGATAGGTTAAACATTTTAGTTAGTGGCTGGGAGTGAACTTAGTGACCAAAAATATATAAATAAATTAATAAATAAATCAGTAAAAATAATAAATATATAATATTAATAATTATATATATATATATATAATAATATATATATATAATAATATATATATATATATATATATATATATATATATAATATATATATATATATATTATATATATATATATATAGAGAGAGAGAGAGAGAGACAGAGAGAGAGAGAGAGAGAGAGAGAGAGAGAGAGAGAGAAATTGTACGCACACTTTTGACTGGCTGAACCTTTCTCGCGTAGCCTTGCATACTCTCTCCTGTCACGAGGGAGGGGGTCCCTTGCTTTCACCTTGACCACCCCTCCCCCCCCGCTCACCCCACTTTCACCCCAGGTCCCCCCCACTTTCCCCGCCCCTGTATATTTGTTCAGTCCCCCCTCCTCCCCCATACACCCCACTTTCTTGACCCATACACACGATCATTCTCTGTTGTGTATCCTCTACGTATGGGTTTCAGAGGCCGCGTTACATCGTTTTTCGGGAATAACTTATGAACAAACCGTTGGATCAGTATATTTTCCACAACTTGTTTCACACCGTCCCCTATTTTTTTTTTTTTTTTTTTTTAATATTGTGCATTGCCAAAAGTGGATAATTAAGCCACTTGTCCCTGTATCATGAGGTTAAAGTCACACCTGAACGACTAGGAAACGGACAAGGCTACCGTGGCGTACCAATGAAACCACCAAACCATTATTGCTCCTCCATCAAACATGGTAGTTATCAGCCACCATTCAACCCTACTATCGCCTTAACATTCAAGTTATCTGTCACTATCAAATATATATATATATACAAAATATTTATATTTGTATATTTATATTAACAACCAGGATGGAAGAAATCTAAGAAGAGGTTGAAGGAGCTCTGAATGAAGGGGGGGGGGGGGGGGAGGGGTCGTCGAGGTGAGGCTTATTATAAGGCAATAAAAGGCAACTTTCATCTGTTGCAGGAAGTGCTTGGGACAGGAAGTGCCTAGGTTTCGCAGGCATTAACATATTAAGGAGGGATGGGGGTATTTATTGGCTTATTACTTAACCCGTTTATTATTATATTTTAGTGTCATTCCTAGAGATCCATCAAGCTCATACAAACACCTCAAAGAACCCCTTTCAAGATAAATTTGTAGATTTTTCGGAAGAAAAATGTCGCGGCCTAACGCCGATTCCTCGCCAGGAAAAAATCGACACCTAAATGACACGAAAGGTCTTAAAATTGACAGAAATTGGGAGAAAGTTCTTAAAATCCCCATTCCCCAAACTAATGGGGCGAACGTCGTAAAATCTCAAAAGCAATGGGGCTAAAAATGAGGGAGAAAGGGGTCCAGAAAATAAAGCTCAGGTGGAAATCTCCTCTTAACCCCTTCACCACCATCACGTAATTTGTATCCTATTCTGGTTACCATTAGACGAATGTTTTTAGTTTATAATCAACCTCTACGACTCAAATGGGTAGACGATTTTGTGAAGCTTCAGAAGGAAATATGATAGCTAAAATGATTAATTGAGA
Source organism: Paralithodes platypus (assembly GCA_032716605.1). Taxonomy (NCBI): domain Eukaryota; kingdom Metazoa; phylum Arthropoda; class Malacostraca; order Decapoda; family Lithodidae; genus Paralithodes; species Paralithodes platypus. The sequence goes on along the minus strand of CM064574.1, from coordinate 4,675,883 downwards.
TGGTCTGTAGCCTTTTAATGAGTAGATGTCCTTCCTAAGCTGAATCATATATAGCTAGAATAAAATCTATATGATATCGCCGGTACGGAAGGGGTTAAGCAGCAGGTTTTAATTCAGATCATTATGTATCACTTATATTACACCTTCCTGTCCTCATTCCTCTCCCGATATTATAGCTCTCTCTTCGCTTCCAATTCAACTTCTTCCGCTCACAGGTAATATGGTTTGGGATATGAATAATGGTAGCTTGTTAATATAATCGTACAGTACAAAAAGTCAAGGTGGGAAAAGGGTATGGAAAAGGTATATACGATCTTTGAGTATATTGTTAATGATATACCTATCTTTTTCTTTCTTTTGTTTTTCTATGTGATTGAGGGAGACAAAAGGTAGAACTGCCTGTAGCGAATGCCTCCCCCATAGTTGAAAGAGTGACAGGGTCAAAATCAAGGGACGTTCGAGCCCAAATGCCTTGATATGCCTAATATTTAATGGTTTTACTACCACCTATGTGATTAATGGGTAGAATATTACAGATACCTTAATAATCCTTTTCATACCTCTAATGTGTGCAATGTCGCTCTCTCTTTTTGGTTCCTCTTCCTGTATATAATGGTAGTCTGTTAACCGAAATTATGACACATTTTCACAGTTTATTTTGGCTATCATTATACGATTTTATGTAGGAAGGGTATACTGTATGGAAGTCAGTGGGTTGTTGTTGTTGTTGTTGTTGTTGTTGTTCCCCAAGCTGCCTGGCCGAACAGCCCCAAGGCCCCGAGCAAGGCCAAGGCCATAACCGAGCGCCCCCACAGAACCCTTCCTGCCGACCACAATAAAGCCTGGGTGACCGAAGCCACTCCATGGCGGGGAGCTGAGGAGGGTGCGGAAATGCCCGGGAAACCAAAGACCCACCCAGGGCCCTGTGCCCCTCAGCAATTATGAAGAGAAAGTTGAGAGGCAAAGGAAAAAATGTGATGCTTTGGCTTCCAATCTTGGTAGATTGGGAGGTCAATCCACGGAAGAGACGCCGTCACTTGAGATTATAGAAAATGTATATGTAAAAGGAACAGTCAGAGTAAGCTATGGATATGGCAGAGAACGCTCAGCTCTCTCTCTGATAGACCAGCCCATCACCTCATGACTGGAAGCCAATCCTCTCAGCATCAGCTAGGAAAGGCCCTAGAAAGCCGCCTATGGCGGGGGAATAGCTCCCCTATTTCAACTCCTTTCGGGGTTGGGCACCCGCCGTCTTTACACTTCTAATGTATTGTAGTATACAGGAGTTGAGCTTTTAGGCTCGTATTGTACTGCTTTCTGAGTTACAATTGTTTAACTTTGGTGTGTGTTGCTTGCCTTTGTAACTATTCATAACCTAAGTTAATCTAGAGCTTGCAACCAAAATAAGAGCTATTATTCAGCGTTAACAATGGTTAGTTCCATCATCCTGGGTCAATTCCTGCCAACATGAGGGGGGAGGGCTGGTTCGCAGAAGAAATATTCTGCTTGTTGATTAAGGGGGGGGGGGGGGCTCTCTCTCTCTCTCTCTCTCTCTCTCTCTCTCTCTCTCTCTCTCTCTCTCTCTCTCTCTCTCTCTCTCTCTCTCTCTCTCTCTCAACTACCTATAAATCTAAATTGTTAGGTCAAAGACAGAACAAAAATGGTGTCACCATTATCTTAAAAGTTGACCTCATTAACCTGCCAGACCACACTCTTATAAAAAAAAGTATAGGTATGAAAAGGGTGTATATATTAAAGTGTCCATACTATTCTACCCATTTAAAGGTATGGTAATAACCCATCAATACACCCAATGATCTTTTTATACTCTAGAGTCTAGATATATTTTTTAGAGTGCAGTGTTAATAAAATATGGAGGAGAAGAGAGCTACTGCGATACCGGTTGTAGAGAGAGAGAGAGAGGGCACTGTGATAAATCAAGGGTATAAAAAGGGTGTGAAACAGTAAATAAGATCGTTGGGTATATTGATAATTAATGACCTTACATTTGTCCGTTCATGCTAGGTTGGGCAGAAATCGTAACCCCTAACCTCTCATAACTCAAAAAGGGCTGGAGTAATCGAGCTAACATTTCTACCAAATAGGAAGACTTGGCTAGGGAATAGGTGTAGAAATTGACAGCTCATTTGTTTTAGCCCTTTTTGAGTTACAGAGGTTAGAGGTTACGATTTCTGCCCAACCTAGAATGAATGGGGTATAATAGCATTAACCCCTTGAGAGAATTATGACGCGTTTTGGCAGTTTGTTTTGGCTCAATCATCCCTTGATTTTGGCCCTGTCACTCTTTCAACTCTGGGGGAGGCACTCGCTACAGGCAGTTCTGCCTTTTGTCTCCCTCACTCACATAGAAAAAAAACATTAGACGATTTCAGGCAGATTAGGCAGGGTATGTGGAAGTCAGAGGGTTAATTGAAACAGTCTCTACCCTTTCAATGACCACAGCTTCTTCCTAAGGTGTATAAAATCGTCTACTGATAGCCACAATAAGCTATCAAAACGCGTCATAATCGTCAACGTTTGTTTGTTTGTTTGTTTTATCATTGTTGGGTATAGCACTTTATGAGGTCCACTTTTAACCCCTTTAGCACGATGACGTAATTCTCATCGTGTTCTGGTTACCATTAGACGATTTCCTTTAGCTTAAAAATCTACCTTCAGGACTTAAAGGGGCACCTCCCCTTCCTTCTCTTTATCCACCACCTTTCCTCTTTCTCCACCTCCACCTCTCCTGTCTCTTCATCCTCTTCCTCCTACTCCACCACCCCTTCTTCTTCCTCCTCCTCCCCTTCCCTCATCCTCCACCACCTCCTCCTCTTCCTCCACCTCCCCTTCCTCCTCTTTATCCATCACCCTTTCCTCTTCCACCTCCACTTCCTCTTCCTCCACCTCCACCACCTCTTCCTCTTCCTCCTCCACCTCCCCTACCTCTTCCTTCTCCTCCACCACCCCTTCCTCCTCTGTATCCACCTCCATCACCACCACCACCACCACCTGTATCCTCATTTGGTGTAAGGAGGTGACTAGGATGCGAGTCATGGGAAAGCTGGTGGTAGTTGGCTTGTTCGGTGAGTCGGCAACCCGCGGATGTCAACACGGGGAGAGAGAGAGAGAGAGAGCACGAGCGAGCGAGCACACACACAATACAGACTCACTCTCTCTTTCTCTCTCTCACACTCGTACCGACTCACTCACTCACACCCATAAGGTACCACGCATACCTACGCTCTCTCTCTAACACACACACATACACACTCAAACACGAACGCACACAACCACACACATACAATCACACACACACAATTATGTACACGCACAACACACTGACACACACACACACACACGCACAATCACAATGACATGCACACAAGCACAAACACATAATGATACACACACACACACACACACACACAATGATACACACAGAGAAAACAATAACAATGAAGCTAGTGACCTACATACCTCCTTCAACTTGACTGCTCCCTAGTGTTGCCAATTTAGATACTTTCTTGCTAGATCTAAAGGTATTTACTTCGATCTAGCGGCACATCTTTACATCTAGTGACATGAATTCTAGCGATATTATGTACAGTAGATTTTAGCCATCTCTCTATTCTATTTTTTTCTATTTACTCAATCCCAATCCCCACTTTTCCAATTTGTTTCTTTTCTTTTTCCCTCCTTTCCTTTTTTTGGGGGGCGGCCGACTCAAGACAGAGCAAGAACAGGGAAAACACAAAACACAACACAAAACAACGAACACATACAGACAAAACACAAATTCACACACATCTAGGTCACCCAGGTCCCTCCAGCACTCCCCCGGCCCCCGACCACCCGGAGAGGTTCCGATCTTGGCAGGCAGACATGCAGCGGAGCCGAAGCCACAAGCCCTCCCACCACACTTCCAGGCGCACCCTTCATAGTACTCGTCTCCCCAGGCCAGGCGCCTGATGGACTATTATCTAGTCCAACTTGCGCCTGACCCCTTCCCCCAAATGACCACATGTTCACTTATCTATTCACAAGCATTCTCCATTTATTCCTGTTTATTACCACTTCCTTTGCCTGATCTATAGTCATTCCTCCGTCATCCAAAGCTTGTCTTACACAGTCTCTCCATCTCAATGGGGGTCTTCCTACCCTTCTATTTCCCCTTGTATCTGACTCACATATTCTCTTTGTAAGCCTTTCATCTCCCATTCGTTCAACATGACCATACCAGCTCAGCACCCTTCTGTCCACTCTGGCTGACAAATGTTCCTGCTGCCCCACTCTCCTACGTATCTCTTCATTCCTCAATCTGTCTCTACGAGTAACTCCACACATACTTCTCAAGCAGCTCATCTCCATCACATCCAGCTTTCTTCTCTCCTTTTCCTTCAGAGCCAATGTTTCAGCCCCATACATCACTGTTGGCACAACAATTCCTTGATACATTGCACTTTTTACTTTCATTCCGAGATTTCTCGTCTTCCACATACTTCCCATTGCTCCGAAAACCTTCCTTCCTTCAAACACTCTCTAGCCATCTAGTGACATATTTCTAGCGCTATTCTGGAGAATTTAGCCATTTCAGGGAGATGTTCTAAAGTTTGTGGCATTATTCTAGCGATTTTCAGCATATATTTACTATCTAGCAGACTTGAATTGGTAACCCTGGCTGCTGTAACGCCGTCTGTTTTGTGAACGCCTCAACTTCTTGTTAGGGGGTTGTCATTTCAGTGCTTATTGTTGTTGTTGTTGTTATTGTTGATGCCCTCGTTGTTGTTGTTGATGCGTTTGTTGTTGTGGTTGTTGAGGTGAAGTACTGAGATGATGATGATTATGTATTTATTGTTGTTGTGTTGAGGTAAAGTACTACAGGTTGTTGTTGTTGTTTGAGGTGAAATACTGCAGGTTGTTGTTGGTGTTGTGTATGTGTTTGTTTTTGTTCGAATGAAGTTATAGATTGTTGCTGTTGTGTATTTGATTGTTGTTGTACTTGATTTTGTTGTTGCTATTAATGTGTACGTGGTTGTTGTTGTTGTTGTTGTTGTTGTTGCTGCTGCTGTTAATGTTTACGTGTTTTTTCTTGTTTGTTGAGGGAAAGTACTGGCATGTTGTTGTTGTTTATGTGCTTGCTGTAGTTGTTGTGCTTGTTGGCGAAGTAGTGGTTGTTTTTGCTGTAATTGTTGTTGTTTATGTGTTTGCTGTTGTACTTGTTGAGATTATTATTGTTGTTGTTGATGTGCTTGCTGTTGTTGTTGTAGGCCTACTTTTTGAGGTTATTATTGCTGTTGTTGTTGTTGATGTGCTTGCTATTGTTGTTGTACTTGTTGAGGTTATTGTTGTTGTTGTTGTTTACGTGCTTGCTGTTGTTGTTGTACTTGTTGAGGTTATTGTTGTTGATGTTGATGTGCTTGCTATTGTTGTTGTACTTGTTAAGGTTATTGTTGTTGTTGTTGTTTACGTGCTTGCTATTGTTGTTGTACTTGTTAAGGTTATTGTTGTTGTTGTTTACGTGCTTGCTATTGTTGTTGTAGGCCTACTTGTTGAGGTTATTATTGCTGTTGTTGTTTATGTGCTTGCTATTGTCGTTGTACTTGTTGAGGTTATTGTTGTTGTTGTTGTTTACGTGCTTGCTATTGTTGTTGTACTTGTTGAGGTTATTGTTGTTGTTTACGTGCTTGCTATTGTCGTTGTACTTGTTGAGGTTATTGTTGTTGTTGTTTATGTGCTTGCTATTGTTGTTGTACTTGTTGAGGTTATTGTTGTTGTTGTTGTTTACGTGCTTGCTATTGTTGTTGTACTTGCTATTGTTGTTGTACTTGTTGAGGTTATTGTTGTTGTTGTTGATGTGCTTGCTATTGTTGTTGTACTTGTTGAGGTTATTGTTGTTGTTGTTGTTGATGTGCTTGCTATTGTTGTTGTACTTGTTGAGGTTATTGTTGTTGTTGTTGTTGATGTGCTTGCTATTGTTGTTGTACTTGTTGAGGTTATTGTTGTTGTTGTTGATGTGCTTGCTATTGTTGTTGTACTTGTTGAGGTTATTGTTGTTGTTGTTTATGTGCTTGCTATTGTTGTTGTACTTGTTGAGGTTATTGTTGTTGTTGTTTATGTGCTTGCTATTGTTGTTGTACTTGTTGAGGTTATTGTTGTTGTTGTTTACGTGCTTGCTGTTGTTGTTGTACTTGTTGAGGTTATTGTTGTTGTTGTTTATGTGCTTGCTATTGTTGTTGTACTTGTTGAGGTTATTATTGCTGTTGTTGTTTACGTGCTTGCTGTTGTTGTTGTGCTTGTTGAGGGAAAGTGCTGGTTTGTTGTTTCTGCACACCCTCTCTTCTTGCCATTGTTCTTGTGCTTGCTAGTGTTGTTGTTGTTGTATTTGCTCAGGTGAATTTCTGCAATGTTGTTGATTTTGGATTTTGTGTTTGTGTGTTCATTGTTTTCTGTTGTGTTGTCCCTATTCTGGCGCTGTCTTGAGTCGCCCCCCCCCCCCCCCCCCCTCAAAAAAGGAAAAGTGGGGTTTGGCCTGAGTATATAGAATTGATTAGAATATAATATCTGCAATGTTTTGATATTGCTGTTGTGCTTGTTATTGTTGCTGTGTTTGTTTGTTGTGTTATTATAAGCTTGATAGAGGTCTAGGGAGAAAACTAACCCCTACCCCCCCCCCCCTACCCCGTACTCCCCTGAAGGACCATAACTAAATGGCTCTGTGGTAGACAAGACTATAAAATAAATACGGTGGGCCGTTTACTGTGACTGATGGTTTGCGTGACAGAGAGAGAGAGAGAGAGAGAGATGAATACACACATAAATAGATAGATAGATACACATACAGTAGATAGATAGAGAGAGAGAATAAAAGAGAGAGAGTGAGAGATAGATGAATACACACATGAATATATAGATAGATACACATAGATAGAGAGTGAGAGAGAGATGAATATAGATGAATACACACATGAATAGATAGATAGATAGAGAGAGAGAATAAAAGAGAGAGAGAGATGAATATAGATGAATACACATAAAAAGATAGATATATACACATAGAGAGAGAGAGAGAGAGAGTACAGTCCACTACTTTGTACCCACGGAGCTTCTTGTATTACGGCTTTCACCCCCCCCCCCCCACCTGCCTACCTGCTTATATACCTGCCTGCCTGCCTGCTTGTTATTGTTGTTGTTGTTGTTGTTGTTGTTGTTGTTGTTGTTGTCGTTCATCTAATTGGTAACATCCACGCATTTAGTTGGTGAAGTGTGCTATAGTTTCACCTGTGTGTGTGTGTGTGTGTGTGTGTGGGTGTTTGAGAGAGTGTGTGTGGTCGTGTGATAGTAGAAGCTGTGTGTGTGTGTGTGTGTTTTGGTGGAGGTTTTGTGTGTGTGATAGTGGAAGCTGTGTATGTGTGTGTCTGTGTGGTAGTGGAGGCAGTATGTGTATGTGATAGTCAAAGCTGTGTGTGATAGTGGAAGCTGTGTATGTGTGTGTCTGTGTGGTAGTGGAGGCAGTATGTGTATGTGATAGTCAAAGCTGTGTGTGATAGTGGAAGCTGTGTATGTGTGTGTCTGTGTGGTAGTGGAGGCAGTATGTGTATGTGATAGTCAAAGCTGTGTGTGATAGTGGAAGCTGTGTATGTGTGTGTCTGTGTGGTAGTGGAGGCAGTATGTGTATGTGATAGTCAAAGCTGTGTGTGATAGTGGAAGCTGTGTATGTGTGTGTCTGTGTGGTAGTGGAGGCAGTATGTGTATGTGATAGTCAAAGCTGTGTGTGATAGTGGAAGCTGTGTATGTGTGTGTCTGTGTGGTAGTGGAGGCAGTATGTGTATGTGATAGTCAAAGCTGTGTGTGATAGTGGAAGCTGTGTATGTGTGTGTCTGTGTGGTAGTGGAGGCAGTATGTGTATGTGATAGTCAAAGCTGTGTGTGTTGGACGGAGGCTGTGTATGTGTGTGTGTGTGTGGTAGTGGAGGCAGTATGTGTATGTGATAGTCAAAGCTGTGTATGTTGGATGGAGGCTGTGTATGTGTGTGTGTGTGTGTGTGGTAGTGGAGGCAGTATGTGTATGTGATAGTCAAAGCTGTGTGTGTTGGATGGAGGCTGTGTGTGTGTGTGTGTGTGTGTGTGGTAGTGGAGGCAGTATGTGTATGTGATAGTCAAAGCTGTGTGTGTTGGATGGAGGCTGTGCATGTGTGTGTGTGTGGTAGTGGAGGCAGTATGTGTATGTGATAGTCAAAGCTGTGTGTGTTGGATGGAGGCTGTGTATGTCTGTGTGGTAGTGGAGGCAGTATGTGTATGTGATAGTCAAAGCTGTGTGTGTTGGATGGAGGCTGTGTGTGTGTGTGGTAGTGGAGGCAGTATGTGTATGTGATAGTCAAAGCTGTGTGTGTTGGATGGAGGTTGTGTATGTGTGTGTGTCTGTGTGGTAGTGGAGGCAGTATGTGTATGTGATAGTCAAAGCTGTGTGTGTTGGATGGAGGCTGTGTATGTGTGTGTGTGTGTGGTAGTGGAGGCAGTATGTGTATGTGATAGTCAAAGCTGTGTGTGTTGGATGGAAGCTGTGTATGTGTATGTGTGTGTGTGTGTGGTAGTGGAGGCAGTATGTGTATGTGATAGTCAAAGCTGTGTGTGTTGGACGGAGGCTGTGTATGTGTGTGTGTGTGTGTGTGTGTGTGTGTGTGGTAGTGGAGGCAGTATGTGTTTTTTTTTTTTTTTTTTTTTTTCTATATTCCAACTTACTTCCTCTCGGGCATAGGCTGAGAGCCTTAACATTCACCGCTTTACAATGAACAGTGAAGCCCGTGAGGTCTTGTTCCAGTCTAGGGAGTGAGACATGTGAAGCACGTAGAGTACAACGAGCACCTGCCATCTTGCCTTCACATGAGGCACGGTGCTCACTCATGGCCCGAAACGACCCCATCTCTGAAGCCACCTCGTTCCCGTGCTTCACTGTCTCACCCCCTACACTCGGACTTTCACACTTACACACACACAACGCCACCTGTTGAGCAGATAACTCATCAGGCATTGCACCCCTATAGCATATTTTGAATATGGGAATATTCATACAGTGCTATTTAATCAGGGAACAATGAGGGTATTTTATTGACGTTTCGGTGGGCTTGTGGTAATGCACTGATACTAGGTACAGCACAAATTCCATCCCAATAATATCTTCCCATTGATACATTGGGATTTGAACCTGGGACCTTTGGATTACCAGGCCAGTGGCAAGACCACTCCACCACACCTCCCCTAAAACCAACAAAAACACAACAAAACCAAAAAGTACCAACAAAACACAAACAAATTTAAATTTCTATGAAAACATTTCACACTGATATTTGGTATTGATAAATACGTTCAATGTAATATCAATTATAGTCAAAGCTGTGTGTGTTGGATGGAGGCTGTGTATGTGTGTGTGTGTGTGTGTGTGTGGTAGTGGAGGCAGTATGTGTATGTGATAGTCAAAGCTGTGTGTGTTGGATGGAGGCTGTGTATGTGTGTGTGTGTGTGTGTGTGTGGTAGTGGAGGCAGTATGTGTATGTGATAGTCAAAGCTGTGTGTGTTGGGTGGAGGCTGTGTATGTGTGTGTGTGTGTGTGTGTGGTAGTGGAGGCAGTATGTGTATGTGATAGTCAAAGCTGTGTGTGTTGGGTGGAGGCTGTGTATGTGTGTGTGTGTGTGTGTGGTAGTGGAGGCAGTATGTGTATGTGATAGTCAAAGCTGTGTGTGTTGGGTGGAGTATGTGTGTGTGTGTGTGGTAGCGGAGGCAGTATGTGTATGTGCTAGTCAAAGCTGTGTGTGTTGGATGGAGGCTGTGTATGTGTATGTGTGTGTGTGTGTGGTAGTGGAGGCAGTATGTGTATGTGATAGTCAAAGCTGTGTGTGTTGGACGGAGGCTGTGTATGTGTGTGTGTGTGTGTGGTAGTGGAGGCAGTATGTGTATGTGATAGTCAAAGCTGTGTGTGTTGGATGGAGGCTGTGTATGTGTATGTGTGTGTGTGTGGTAGTGGAGGCAGTATGTGTATGTGATAGTCAAAGCTGTGTGTGTTGGATGGAGGCTGTGTATGTGTATGTGTGTGTGTGTGTGGTAGTGGAGGCAGTATGTGTATGTGATAGTCAAAGCTGTGTGTGTTGGGTGGAGGCTGTGTATGTGTGTGTGTGTGTGTGTGTGTGTGTGGTAGTGGAGGCAGTATGTGTATGTGATAGTCAAAGCTGTGTGTGTTGGGTGGAGGCTGTGTATGTGTGTGTGTGTGTGTGTGTGGTAGTGGAGGCAGTATGTGTATGTGATAGTCAAAGCTGTGTGTGTTGGATGGAGGCTGTGTATGTGTATGTGTGTGTGTGTGTGGTAGTGGAGGCAGTATGTGTATGTGATAGTCAAAGCTGTGTGTGTTGGATGGAGGCTGTGTATGTGTGTGTGTGTGTGGTAGTGGAGGCAGTATGTGTATGTGATAGTCAAAGGTGTGTGTTGGGTGGAGGCTGTGTATGTGTGTGTGTGTGTGGTAGTGGAGGCAGTATGTGTATGTGATAGTCAAAGCTGTGTGTGTTGGATGGAGGCTGTGTGTATGTGTGTGTGTGTGTGTGGTAGTGGAGGCAGTATGTGTATGTGATAGTCAAAGCTGTGTGTGTTGGATGGAGGCTGTGTGTATGTGTGTGTGTGTGTGGTAGTGGAGGCAGTATGTGTATGTGATAGTCAAAAAAGCTGTGTGTGTTGGACGGAGGCTGTGTGTGTGTGTGTGTGACAGTAGAAGTTGTGTGTGTGTATGTTATGGTGTATGGACAGAACAGAACAGAGTGGTGAAAGTTATGGTGAGATTCAAAGGTGTATAAATCATTGTAGTCTCTATTACTCTCTCTCTCTCTCTCTCTCTCTCTATCTCTCTCTCTCTCTCTCTCTCTCTCTCTCTCTCTCTCTCTCTCTCTCTCTCTCTCTCTCTCTCTCTCCACTCGTTAAAAGTTATTAGATTAAATGGGGTCTGGGGGATTTCAATTTTATTTTATTATGTACTGTATATATATATATTTGTTTTTCTTATTTTATATGAGTTTCTCGTTTATCAGACATTTTTCGTGACATTTCCTAGTCGAGGAGTTATTTTGGTTACGTTCCATTGTGTTCTCTCCAGTTTATACCCCTAATATGGGGTCTGGGAATGATTGTTTTTTTGTTTTTTTTTATCCAGAGGGAAAACTTAAATACTTTGCTTGACAATGGCAAAGGCAATCATAACCTTCAACTCGTACCTCCCCCATATTCCCACCAGATAGTGTTAATTGGTGAACATTGTGGCGCAGGTATTATTGCCGTCGTGGTTCCGTTATGCTCTGGGGTTGAACATGGGTACCTCCTCTTGTTTCCTGGTATTGTGTTCACTACGTGCATTATATAGTTTAATAATCACTTTGTTATAATGGGGGTACCTCTTGCTTTCATATCCTGTCTCTCTCTCGCTCTCGCTCTTACTCTCTCTCTCTCCGTGTTTGTGTGTGTGTTTGCGCGCGCGTGTTTTCTAATAAATAAATAAATAAAATATATATATACAGTATATACTGTATATATATATAAATATATTATATCTATATATTGTATATATATACAGTATATTACAGTATACTTTATATATATATATATATATATATATATATATATATATATATATATATATATATACACTGTATATGTATACTAGTATACTAGTATACTGTATACTAGAAGTACCCTAACCAGGGTATGGCCTACCCCTAAAATTTACTGTGAAAACCAAATAATGAAATTCATCATTCAGACAGCTGTATATCAGTTTTTAGTTGATAAAATGTGGTCTATGGAGTTATTAATCCCGGAGAATTCAGAAATCAACACCATTTGGGTCTGTGATGTCGGGAAGTGCTCCAATTCGGGTATGTGATATTTTCCGGGTTAAATCCTATGATAGAAAGCGAGATGATGGGTCGACCTCTAAATATCATTGTATCGCGATGAAATTTTGCACACAAGGAGACGCAACACGAAAAAAAGCAGCGGTGTGGAGAAAGGATCAGTGTACTTTGAAATTTGACCCCCTCTTCTTGGACCACCCTAATATACAGTATATATAAGTACATGTATACCGATTTATCTATACATTGATATAATTCTCTCCGATACAATTCAGCCAGTAATTGTTTGAGTGCGACTCGTACCTCACTTCAAGCCGATGTCACAATAGCACCCTTTCTGTCCACGTTTAAATTAATACAAATGTTGCTGGAAAAAATATCGGCTGTGGTAAATGGCTTCTAAAGTTGTTGTGTGATACCCCCCTTAACCCCTACAGTACCGGTGCCGGCCTTTTCACTTTATTCTGGCTACAGTTAACATATATTATTCAGTTTATAACGGCAATTAACAGCAATTAACAGCAATTAACAGCAATTAACAGGCTTCGATCTATCTCACCCTAACCCTATTTTACTACCACAGGTCCTTCTTCTTCAGCTGCATAAAATCATCTACATAGAGCTAGAACAACACTAAAAAGACGTCGCCGGTACAGAAAGGGTTAAAGTAAAGGGTTGGTATAGGGGGATATAACGTCTTGTAAACAATGTGTCGTATGGAGAGAGAGAGAGAGAGAGAGAAAAGAACAAATTGTACTCAGTAGATTTTAACAACTATAGACAAGGGGGTTTATTAAAGTAAATATTATTACAGAAGTATAGGCCTACGATGAGAGAGAGAGAGAGAGAGAGATATTCGTTGCCGGTACAGAAGGGGTTAAAATAAAGTGTTAGTTGGTTTGGTGTGGACAAAACAGGAAGCGTTCTTTACCGTCACACCAAGGGGGGGGGGCTATAACGTCTTGTAAACAATGGTATGGTAGGGTGGCCAACCTTTGTGTGATATGAGGAGAGAGAGAGAGTTACGACTGGAGGAATAGTTAAGTGTTTTGGAGTACTTAGCGATCCATTCTAGGGAAACTAGATGAAAAGACAAATACCTCTCTCTCTCTCTCTCTCTCTCTCTCTCTCTCTCTCTCTCTCTCTCTCTCTCTCTCTCTCTCTCTCTCTCTTTCGTGTGTATGTGTAGACCATTCACAATGCCTTTGTATAAGGGTGCTATCATGTTTTCGTTTGAAAAGTAGGTTTCCACATCTACTAATCGTGTAATCAACCTTTAACTGTGTTGGTGGTGTAATGGTTTAGATGCTTTTGTTCTGGGTGTGGTGTCCCGAGTTCTAATCCCGGGAGGACCATATTCAAGTACATTGGGGTTTGTAATGGATGATTAATGTTAACAACGGGGTGTTCCTTAATACCTAGAGAACTCTGCATAGGCCTACTCTCTTAGAAGGTGCTGAACTCTGCTCAGAAGTCTTTAACAATTTTAAGCATGGCAATACCTAGATCCTTCATAAATGGTCCTCTTGAATTCTTTACAGAGAGAGAGAGATAGAGAGAGGGGGGAGGGGGTTTGAAGGGGATAGTGGTAAATGTATTTGTATATTTAAGTGCATATATATAAGTATGTTTGTATGTGTGTGTGTGTTTGTGTGTGAGAGAGAGTATATATGTGGCTGTATGTGTGTGTGACCGTGAGAGTATGTGTGTGTGTGCATGTACATACTGTAGAGGAGCGCGCTAAAGAGAGAAAGTTAAGCACTGTGACATACATTCTCATATATTCCCACCCTCACCACCACCATCACCACCACCCACCATGAACAAAACACCCGTTGTCATGGAAACTATTGAATATAAACACCAAAATAATGAAGAGGAGAACTTTATTGACAACGTTTCGCAGATAGCTTCTTCAGGAAACAATTGAGCTGTTCGGGGGATGGAGCTAAATATTGGGTTTTGGGTGGCCTTATCGTTAAATTGTACACATATATATAATGTGTGCGTGTGTGTATTGTGTGTGTGTGTATGTATGTATGTGTTCCATGTCTGTGAGTGTATGTAGGTTGGCTATGTGATAATGACCAAGATTTTCATTTCTTTTCCCCTCATCATTATTTCCGCGTGACTTTTAATATAGTTCGTACCAGGCACCTCATGATTCTGAAGGGGGAGAGGTAGTGGCTCTGTCTGGACACCCTTGTCACTTATCTTTAGCCCCATTAGTTTTTTAAAAAATTAAGACGTTCACCCCATTAGTTTGTCGATTTTAAGACCTTTCGTCCCACTTTTGTATCAATACCAAGACCTATCGTGCCATTTAGGTGTCGATTTTTTTCCTGGCGGGCGATAGCGAGCCTGTAAACTTGGAGGAACCGGCTTTCGGTCGGGCCAATTTTCTACCAAAAAATGTACAAATTTTTCTCGAAGGAGGATCTCGAGGATAATGTATTAAGCTTGATGGAGCTATAGGGAGGAAACTAAAACAATACTAAATAATTAAATAAATACACTAATAAATATACCCTAGCCCCTAAAGATCGCGGACAACTCTGATGTTAAGGGGAGATATGTCGTTCATTTTCAGATTTTAAGATGTTTGCCCCATTGTTTATCGACTTTAAGACCTTTCGCCCCATTGCTATGTCAATGTTAAGACCTTCATGCTATTTAGGTGTCGATTTTTTTCCTGGCGAACGATAGTAAGCCTGTGATTTTGGAAGAATTTTTCTACCAAAAAATTTACAATTTAATCTACATTCTAATGGATGTGTATTTAAGTTCGATGGAGGTCTAGGGAGGAAACTAGAAAAATTATAAATCAATGAGAAAACAAAAACGACCAAAAAGTGAACCATGTATAGTCTAGAAAAACAGAAATAAAAACATGGCAATCCCTAACCCTTTCAATGCCGGTGCTGTCCTTGTCAGTTTATTCTGGCTACTATTAGACGATGTTATTCAGTTTATATAGGCCTATTTATAGCTATATATATATATAATTCATCACCTGTAATAAGATTTTATATATACAGTATATATAATTCATCACCTGTAATAAGATTTTATATATACAGTATATATAATTCATCACCTGTAATAAGATTTTCGAATTTCATCATGTTGAACGATTGCATCTTCAAGGTATGGGAAACCTACAGTCTGGTCCCCCTTCTCCCTTATGCTTAGCCCCATTAGTTTTGAGATTTTAAGACGTTCGCCCCATTACTTTGTCCATTTTAAGACCTTTCGTCCCACTTCTTTATCAATAACAAGACCTATCGTGCCATTTAGGTGTCGATTTTATTTCCTGGCGGGCGAAAGCGAGCCTGTAAATTCGGAGAGCTAGAACAATTATACATGCACAAAACAAATGGTTATCTTTTACCACTTTGGTTTCTGTAATCTCACTGTTTTATGAACATTGTCTTTTTAAAGTTTGTATGAATTTCATACACTGATATATTTTGATATTATAATGACATGGTTCTGTCGGCACATACTCCAAATAGCCCCAATCAAGCCCACCACCCATCCAGCTATCCACCACCTCTTAACTGAGTACACCCAGTAGAAATTGTTAAGGTGTATCCGCAGGTAAAGTGTGCAAGAAATCCCACACTTCTGACAATATCCCCGAGTCAGGTGCTTTAAGTCATGTGTGTGGGTTTTTTTTTTTTTTTTTTTTTTTTTAATGGCTGGAGGCAGAGACATTCCTGACTGCAAACATCTCTACAACAAAATAATAAAATACAAATAAATACAAAGTTATTATCTTCCGTCATAAAATCAAAGTCACAAAAGCTTGTTTTCTGACTTGTTTTTCTTTTCTTTTCTTTTTTTCCTACCAACTTCTGAAATTAAGTTTAACCCTCTCAGTACCGATGTTGAACGAATGGAAGATGAAAGGCTTACAAAGAGAATATGTGAGCCAGATACAAGGGGAGATAGAAGGGCAGGAAGACCCCCATTGAGATGGAGAGACTGTGTAAGACAAGCTTTGGATGATAGAGGAATGACTATAGATCAGGCAAGGGAAGTGGTAATAAACAGGAATGAATGGAGAATGTTTGTGAATAGTTGAGTGAACACGTGGTCATTTGAGGGAAGG
Source organism: Paralithodes platypus (assembly GCA_032716605.1). Classification (NCBI taxonomy): domain Eukaryota; kingdom Metazoa; phylum Arthropoda; class Malacostraca; order Decapoda; family Lithodidae; genus Paralithodes; species Paralithodes platypus. The sequence continues at coordinate 4,659,882 of CM064574.1, read as the reverse complement.
GGTCGGGTGCAAGTTGGACTAGATAATAATCCATCAGGCGCCTGGCCCGGGGACACGGTTTATATGAAGGGTGCGCCTGGAAGTGTGGTGGGCGGGCATGTGGCTTCGGCTCCGCTGCATGTCTGCCTGCCGAGATCGGAACCTCTCCGGGTGGTCGGGGGCCGGGGGAGTGCTGGAGGGACCTTGGTGACCCTAGTGTCTCGGTCTTCTGGATGACCTAGATGTGTGTGTGAATTTGTATTTGTTTTTTGTGTGGTCATTGTGTTTTGTTGTGGTTTGTGTTGTCTCTTCCCTTGCTCTGTCTTGAGTCGCCCCCCCCCCCCCAAAAAAAAAACAAAACAAAAAAAAAACAGGAAAAGTTGGGATTGGGCATGAGTATATAGATAGATAGATATAATAATGAAAAGTATATAATAATAAATATAATAATCCTTCTTTAATTAATGATATACAGTATAGTACAAGAGCGTATAATGCTAATCCCTCAAAAAATAATAAGATTCCTTTTAGCAGAATCCAAAACTTGATAACATTCGCCGATAAAGCCGTTCGTATATCGCCTAATTAACCCTTTCAAGATACGATAACGTAATCCTTTTCTGTTTTCTGGCTATTATTAGACGATTTTATTCAGATTAGGAAGGGTGTGTGGAAGTTATGGGGGGTTAATTGAGATGGTCTCGACCATTTTATTTCCCACAGATCCTTCCTAAGCTGTATATATATATATAATCGTCTAATGATAGCCAGGGTAGACTGTCTAAACGCGACATAAGGCTCAAAGGGTTGAGAGGGGTAATACTCGCTTATTGTGGACCCCCTTCTCCCTCATGTTTAGTTTTGAGATTTTAAGACGTTATTTTCGTAAGTTTGGTTATTTAGAGACCTTTCGCCCCATTTCTTTGTCAATATTAAGACCTTTCGTGCCATTTAGGTGTTGATTTCTTCCCTGGCGAGCAATAGCGAGCCTGTCATTTTAGAAGGAACCGGCCTTTTCTACCGAAAAAATGTACAAATTCATCTTGAAAGGGGGTCTATTTTTTTTTTTTTTTTAAAGCTTGATCTAGGGTTGCCAGGAAACTCAACAATAGATAAATAGATAAATAAGGCCAATAAAAAAGAAAAAAATACTACCCCCTTAAGGGCATGTGTTTAGTTTGTTCCCTAGACCTCCATCAACCTTAAAATTACACCCCCTTGAGTCCCTTTCAAGATAAATGTGTACATTTTTCGGTAGAAAAATTTCCCGGCCGAAGGCCGGTTCCTCTTAAATTGCAGGCTCGCTATCGCTCGCCAGGATAAAATAGACACTTGAATTGCACGAAAGGTCTTTATATGGGGTGAAAGTTCTTAAAATCGCTAAACTAATGGGGCAAACGTTTTATAATAGCAAAAGCAATGGGGCTAAACATGAGGGAGAAAGGGGTCAAGAAAAAAATCCCTCAAGTGGAAATTTCCCCTTAAGAGCTCTTGAAATAATATTGCCAGAAATTAACCGTCCCAGATCGAACAGTGACGGAAATAGCTCTGGTGGTGTGTCTGTGCCTCGGCTTTCTGTGGGATCTGCTCTGATTTTATGTTATTTAGTGGAATATTCTCTTTGGAAAGTGGGGAGAGTTCTGATAGTCAATTTGTTTAGGGGTTTCGTTTGTGTGTGTGTGTGTGTGTGTGTGATTTTTTTTTTTTTTTTTTTTTTTTTTTGGTGCTACGTTTTCTTTGGGATTGTTCATAACTGGTTTATATATATTGTATGTGAATGATTCTGCTTGGTTCGATCTCTCGCTCTCTCTCTCTCTCTCTCTCTCTCTCTCTCTCTCTCTCTCTCTCTCTCTCTCTCTCTCTCTTAGGGTACCCAGTATTATATTTGTCTACAAATTATAAGAAATATTCTAATATATATATATTTATATATATATATATATATATTTACTGTACAGTATATACAGTATACTGCACAAAATCGTCTACATATAGCAAAAATAACACTAGAAAGAGGTCGCCGGTACAGAAGGGGTTAACAAAAATAGCTCGCGTGTGACTTCGATTAGACTGCAGAAGATGACCACTTTTTTCAAGTTTTTTCTTCTTTTTTTTTTCCTTTTTTTTCAGTCACGAATTTCTCCGCTTCCAGCCACCAAACGACAATATGACTTGAGGGGGAGGCACGTCGTTTTGTTTTCTAGACCACCCCCTTCTTCCTCGTGTTTAGCCCCATTAGTTTTGACATTGTAAGACGTTTGCCCGATTTGTTTGCCGATTTTAAGACCTTTCGCATCATTCCTTTGTCAACATTAAGACCTTTCGTGCCATTTAGGTGTTGATTTTGTTCCTAGCGAGCTATAGCGAGCCTGTATTTTTGGTAGAGACATATTTCCACCTAAACATTTATACATTTATCTCCAAGGGAGGTCTCGAGTTTATGTGTTAAAGCTTGATGAAGGTCTTGGGAGGGAACTAGAAATAATAAATATACAAATACATGAGCGAATAAATACAACTACATCCAAATACATGAGTGAATAAATACAACTACATCCAAATACATGAGTGAATAAATACAACTACATCCAAATACATGAGCGAATAAATACAACTACATCCAAATACATGAGCGAATTAATACAACTACATCCAAATACATGAGCGAATAAATACAACTACATCCAAATACATGAGCGAATTAATACAACTACATCCAAATACATGAGCGAATAAATACAACTACATCCAAATACATGAGCGAATAAATACAACTACATCCAAATACATGAGTGAATTAATACAACTACATCCAAATACATGAGCGAATAAATACAACTACATCCAAATACATGAGTGAATAAATACAACTACATCCAAATACATGAGCGAATAAATACAACTACATCCAAATACATGAGCGAATAAATACAACTACATCCAAATACATGAGCGAATTAATACAACTACATCCATATACATGAGCGAATTAATACAACTACATCCAAATATCTCGTAAAAAGCGCCTGACTCCGGGATATTGTCAACAGTCTGGGATTTCTACCACAATTTACCTGCGGATACACCTGAACATTTTCTACTGGGTGGTGGTGGTAGGTAACTGGATGTGGTTGGGGCTATTTGAAGTACAGTATGTGATGATTGAAGAATGTACAGTAAGATTAGTGCATGCTAGTGTGGGGAAATCGTATTAACATTAAAAAGACAATATTTATATAAGAATGAGATTACAAAAAGAAAAGTGATAGGAGTACCATTTGTGTGTGTGTGTGTGTGTGTGTGTGTGTGTGTGTGTGTGTGTGTGTTATAGGTTTCCTATCAGTCATAGTGTAGGTTTGGGTTCCCATACCCTGAACTTGCAATCGTTCAACGCGATTAAATCTATAAATATTATTACAGGTGATGATATACACATATATATATTATATACTGTATATATAATTATATATACCGGTATATATATATATATATATATATATATTATTATTATTTACTCATTATTATCATTATTTTTAGGTGGAGGGATACGATATATAATGTGTACATTTGTTATTTGTCTGAACATGATTAGCGATCTCTGGATAATCTCATTGGAAAGTTAGAGATGACTTCTTCATAATGTCCGGTTTTTATTCACCTTTTTTCTTCCTCCCCAACTTCCTCTTCTTATTGTTGTTTTTGTATTTGTTTACTATTCATTTATCTTATTATTGTTGTTGTTGTAAAATAAATCCAGATAATTATAATTGCATAAAGGATAACGTTCATGTCTTACCAACTGTGTGTGTGTGTGTGTGTGTGTGTGTATCTGTGGTTATGTGTGTGTATCTGTGGTTATGTGTATGTTAAAGGTTGTGGTTGAATGTGTGTGTGTGTGTGTGTGTGTGAATGGCGTGTATGTGTGTGTGGTTGTGTGTGTGTCAATGGTGTGTTAAAGGTTGTGGTTGAATGTGTGTGTGTGTGTCTGTGGTTATGTGTGTGTGTCAATGGTGTGTATGTGTGTGTGGTTGTGTGTGTGTCAATGGTGTGTTAAAGGTTGTGGTTGAATGTGTGTGTGTGTGAATGGTGTGTATGTGTGTGGGTGTGGTCCAGTAGATAAGGTCTGGTGTGCTTTCTGTATTACCACTTTTATCGGGTATTGTATTTTTGCGTGTGAGTTTTATATGATATGTTCTCTTCGGGCCCGGGGCTTCGTGACACACATACCGGGAAGTGAAATTGGCACCTCATACTCGCAGGTTCAGGTGTGTGTGTGTGTGTGTGTGAGTGTGTGTGGTGGCGCGTGTGTATCTGTGTGGTGTGTGTGTGTGTGTGTTGAGATAGTAAGTAGACTGTTTGGTGGCATGGGGTTATGTCTGTCAGTCACTTTGTTGGTTGGGTAGTTGGGTTGGCAGTTTCAAAATATGTTTTATATCCAGTCAGTTTCCACATACATATTGAATATGTCTGATGATCTTTGTGTTCATGGGCCCCCGAACAGAGGAGTCTATGGTGAAGGTCTTGGCTTGTATGGGTGAAATTCGACAAGCCTAAGTATCATAGGCCGGGTCCCGTTAGCCTCCGAAGTCTAGTAGGCTATTTTAAGTTGCCCATTACTATAGTTGGTTTTATTTCAGTTGATGTCAAATTTAATCCTTTAGGAGCTCATTTATCGAAACCTAATGGATAAATATGAAAGTACGGTTTCTCTGCATCGTCTGATTGCTGAGTTTTCATAAATAACAACATATTTCGCAACAAAATCCTCGCAATTCTTCATATATATATATATATATATATATATATATATATATATATACACACACGAGTAGCTTGAGAAGGAATATACATAAGAAAAGACAGTAGACATTTATACCATGCTTCTTTAAGGGGGAAGGGTTGTTTTTTCTGGTCACCCTTCTCTCTCATGTCTGGCCCCATTAGTTTTCAAACTAAGAAGTTCGGCGAAGAAGTTTTAAGAAATATGAGAGAGAGAGAGAGAGAGAGAGAGAGAGAGAGAGAGAGAGAGAGAGAGAGAGAGAGAGAGAGAGAGAGAGAGGACGCGCACATACATACAAAGGAAGAGGAAGAAAGTTTTAAATTATTATAAATTGGGGAAGGACGAATAATGAGCACCTGAGAGAGAGAGAGAGAGAGAGAGAGAGAAAGAGAGAGAGAAAGAGAAAGTGGAAGGTGTGGAGGCTGAAGGGAGAACACTGGGACACAATTTATCCTGGGGGCAGAGAGAGAGGGAGAGAGTGTGTGAGAGTGAGAGAAAGAGAGAGTTGTGTAAGTTGACTCAATACTATATCTATTTCTTTAAGGGGGTAGGAGAAAAGAAAGAGAGAGTTAATTAAGTTCTGTGAATGTAGTGTGTGTGTGCGCGCGTTGTAGTGAGAGGTATTAGTGTGTTATCTACCTAGCTTGTAGCTACAGGTACCCGTGTGTATTTGGCCTCTCTCTTAATGTGTTTGTCATTTCTAACACCTAGATGGGGATAGACGTCTTAAAACAGTTGGCTGAATGGGGCCGAATAGCCAGGGAAAGAAAGAGAAACAAAGCAGGTCACCCCCGCTAAAGTGTTTGTCATTTCTAACATCACTGTGGTCAGCCATATTGTTTATTCCGCTTATGTTGATATCATTATGTTTCCATCCATGCTCAATTTTGTAATATAGTTTTGTCTACCCAAGAACAAATGGACAGTCTTAAGGGGAGGTATTTACTTTGTTCCCTAGACCTCCATCAAGCTTAAAATGATACCCCCTTGAGTCCCTTTCAAGATAAATGTGTACATTTTTCGGTAGAAAAATTTCCCGGCCATAGGCCGGTTCCTCTTAAATTACAGGCTCGCTATCGCTCGCCAGGATAAAATCGACACCTGAATTGCATGAAAGGTCTTAATATGGGGTGAAAGTTCTTAAAATCGCTAAATTAATGGGGCGACCGTTTTATAATATCAAAAGGAATGGGGCTAAACATGAGGGAGAAAGGGGTCAAGAAAAAAATCCCTCAAGTGGAGATCTCCCCTTAACCCATTAAGTACCAGTGCTGTCATTTTAACTTTATTCTGGCTACTATTAGACGATTTTATTCAGTTTAAATAGGGCCTCCAGCATACAACAGACTCTGAACTATCTCACTTAACCCTATTTACCACCACAGATCCTTCATAAACACACACACACACAGACACACACACACACACACACACACACACACACACACACACACACACACACACACACACACACACACACACACACACACAGTATTGGCCTCTTGCATTGTCCATCTCCACCGAACGCATCCGAAAAAACCCGAGTTCACGTTACAATAATCTTCTTCATGGGTCCGCTCTATCCACAACTCTTCTTGGGTCCGCTCTATCCACAACTCTTCTTGGGTCCGCTCTATCCACAACTCTTCTTGGGTCCGCTCTATCCACAACTCTTCTTCTTCTTACTCGTTCATGCTTTTCTGGGAGCTGACCCGTGACTGTGTGTGTGTGTGTGTGTGTGTGTGTGTGTGTGTGTGTGCCGTGATAATATGTGCGTGTAATGGTTTATTGTCGGTAGCGTACGACCAAATCTAGCAGCTCATTTGTTTAGGAGGTATGTGGGTAGCGCCAGCGAACTTGGCAATAATTTTGACACCTTAACTACTTATATCTCGAAATGAATGAAAGCAATCGGACTGACGTTTCTATCATTTGGGGAGAGTCCACCAGGAAATAGGTGTGGATATTTACAGCCAGTTTGCTCTAGGCCCTTTTGAGTTACAGAGAGGTCAGGGATCAAGATTATTGTCAAGTTTGTTGGCGCTACCTATAGCTATAACTCCACTGTTGTCACTGATACTTTCGGCATGACTGTTTGTTGATGTCTGATTGCATAATATTTCAACTTTAGTCTCTGTGTTTAATATCGTGGAGGCAGCCGTATAGGAGGAGTAGTGCGTCAAAGCTTCCGGAGATGACAAATATCGCGGTGCAAGAGCCAGCACAGTCAGTAGCGAAAATCCGGCAGGTTCACTTTGCTTTTTTTGGCTCTGTGAACAACTTTGGTCTTACTTTTCAACATCGCGGAGGCAGCCGTTTAGGAGGTGTAATGCGTCAAAGGTTCTTAAGACGACAGTGTTACCTGCACACAGTATATGTATCCCTCTCATGCTATGTTTCGGAGAGAGAAAGAGAGAGAGAGGGGGGGGGGGGGGGGGTGTAGAGGAAAGGGGGCATTAGCCTACCTTTCTCTCTTAAGGGGCTAGTGGATATTTTTGGGTCTATTTGTTTATTTATTAATTTACATTATAGTAACCTCGTTAGACTTCCATCAATCTTTAAAAAACACACCCTAGACCCCCCTTCAAGATAAATTGTTACATTATTCGGTACAAAAATGGCCGCGGTTCCTCATAGTTACAGGCTCGCTATCGCTGGCCAGGAAAAAAATCGATAACTAAATGGCACAAAAGTTCTTTATATTGACAATTTGGGTGGAAAGTATTAAAATCGCCAAACTAATGTAACGAACGTCTTAAAATCTCAAAGCTAATGGGACTAAACATGAGAGAGAAAAAGCAACTACCTCTCCCTTAACCAATATGAAACTTTCCATTCTTACCTTTCCACCAACCCTTCCATGACCCCCTCTTGTCTTCACCCCCTCTTGTCTTCACCGTCACTAATCTTGTCTTCACCACCTCTTGTCTTCACCACCCTCTTGTCTTCACCACCTTGTCTTCACCCCCTCTTTTCTTCACCACCTCTTGTCTTCACCACCCTCTTGTCTTCACCCCCTCTTGTCTTCACCCTCACTTGTCTTCACCACCTATTGTCTTCACCACCCTCTTGACTTCACCACCTTGTCTTCACCCTCACTTGGCTTCACCACCTCTTGTCTTCACCCTCACTTGTCTTCACCCTCACTTGTCTTCACCCCCTCTTGTCTTCACCCTCACTTGTCTTCCCTCCTTCTTGTCTTCACCCCCTCTTGTCTTCACCCTCACTTGTCTTCACCACCTCTTGTCTTCACCACCCTCTTGACTTCACCACCTTGCCTTCACCCCCTTTTCTTCACCACCTCTTGACTTCACCACCTCTTGTCTTCACCCTCTTGTCTTCACCCCCTCTTGTCTTCACCCTCACTTGTCTTCACCCCTTCTTGACTTCACCACCTCTTGCCTTCACCACCTCTTGCCTTCATCCCCTCTTGTCTTCACCCCCTCTTGTCTTCACCACCTCTTGACTTCACCCCCTCTTGTCTTCACCCCCTCTTGTCTTCACCACCTCTTGACTTCACCCCCTCTTGTCTTCACCCCCTCTTGTCTTCACCACCTCTTGACTTCACCACCTCTTGTCTTCACTCCCTCTTGTCTTCACCACCTCTTGTCTTCCTTCACCAGACACCCAGATGGCTACCCTGTCATTACCTTTCCATCCTTTCCTTCCACTAATCAAAACCTTTCTCTTCTTTGGTTATACACCAATTGCGATATATTATGTTCTCAATACATATTCAAAGACAAACATTTCGGTTCCTCTTATAAATAGCTTATAATGGCACGAACATTCTTAATAATGACAAAGAAATGAGGCGAAAGGTCTCAAAATCACAAAACTAATGAAGCTAACGTCTTAACATCTCAAATCTAATATGCTAAACATGAGGGATAAGGGGGGTCTAGAAAAACGACCATCTCCCCTTAAAACACCGGCACCTTACATGGCCCGATATAATTAACAAGGAACACCATTTCCGAGCCAAAGGTCTGGTGGTGGCATTTTTTTTTTTTTTTTTTTTTTTTTTTTTTATTATTTTTTTTTTTGGGGCATAGTTTCCAGGGTTGGCATACTTTATAGCATTAGTGTCCGGCTTTTCTCTTTAAGGGGAAATGGGTGGGAGATTTTTTTTTTTTTTTTTTTTAACCCCCTTCTTCCTCATGCTTAGCCCCATTAGTTTTGAGATCAAGATCACCAGATAAGGGGGTGGGGGGGGGGGACCAGGTTATTATCAAAAGACACCGGCAACAGGGAAGGGGAGGAACGAGCCCGCCGGGTATTTTAACAGGAAGGGGGCTTTTGTAGTTGTGCTGGACCCCCTTCACCCTCATGTTTAGCCCCGCTAGTTATGAGATTTTTCGAAGACGTTCGCTCCATTAATTTGACGATTTTAAGACCTATGGCAATTTTAGGTGTCGACATTTTCTTGGCGAGCGAAAAGAAGTCTAATTTAGGGAGAACCGGGAATATATTTATATATACATAATTCGTTTCTATATTGTTTGAACAAATATATTTATATATACATAATTCGTTTCTATATTGTTTGAACAAATATATTTATATATACATAATTCGTTTCTATATTGTTCGAACAAATCACTTCGATCGTATTAATTAGTGCGAGAACATTGGCAAATTAGAAGACAAACATCATAGCAAATGGAAAACACGAACAGCAATAGGAAAAAAACTCGAAGAATCTCAGAATTGGATTAGCATTTTTAGAGGCAAAATTGGAACAAGCTCATCAAGTCAATTTTTGGATGTATGTAATATGTTTGTTTGTTTTCTTGTCTCTGTGCATATTGTAGTCTCTCTTTCTTAGAAACCTGGTGAGCTGGATACTGTTGTCGATTTTAAGATCTTTCACGCCATTGCTTTGTTAATATTAAGATTTTTCGTACCATTTATGTGTGTTTTTTTTCCTTACGAGCGATAGCGAGTCTGTAATTTCCGAGGAACCGGCCTTTAGCTTGGACATTATTCTACCGAAAAATTTACAAATTTATCTCAAAGGAGGGTCTAGGGGGTGTTTTTATAAGCTTGATGGACGCTTAAACTTCTCTTCCCTTTCCTCTACGCCTAATCCTCCGCTTCCTCTTCCCTCGCTTCCTTCGCCTCCTCCATTTTTCCTCCTCCTCCTCCTCCATTCTTCCTCCTCCTTCACCTTCTTCTCCTCCTCCTCCTCCTCCATTCTTCCTCCTCCTTCTCCTTCTCCTCGTCTTCCATTCCTCTTCCTCCTCTTCTTATTACATTATGCATTGATAATAATACTAATCGATTGGATATATTGATACATATAATGTCTCTCGGAATTGGAACCAGTGCACCAAGTATAGTTTCGGTTCTAATAATTGTCTTCTCTCTTTTAAGGGGAGATTTCCACTTGAGGGACTTTTTTTCTTGACCCCTTTCTCCCTCATGTCTAGCCCCATTGCTTTTGAGATTTTAAGACGTTTGCCCCATTAGTTTGGTGAATTTAAGAATTTTCGCCCCATTCTGTCAAATTTAAGACCTTTCGTGCCATTTAGGTGTCGATTTGATCCTGGCGAGCGATAGCGAGCCTGTAATTTAAGAGTAACCGGCCTTCGGCCGGGAAATTTTTCTACTGAAAAATTTACAAATTTATCTTGAAAGGGGGTCAAGGGGGTGAAATTTTAAGATTGCTGAAGGAGTAGGAAACAAACTAAAAACCTCCCCTTAATGTTATTATTTCTGTGTATTGAAGTTTCTCTTTCTTAGAAACCTGGTTGGAATTCCGGCTTAGAGTAAAAACATTTATGTAGCTCACTTGTATTTGTAAGAAATTTGTTTTTACGCCAAAAATATAACTGGTACCCCCTAAGTACCTATGGCAAGTCTCGTCTGCATGGTCCCACGGGTGGGTTTGGATGCCAGAGGGACACACGCAAACAATGAATATATATATATGAGAGAGAGAGAGAGAGAGAGAGAGAGAGAGAGAGAGAGAGAGAGAGAGAGAGAGAGATAGAGATATATATATATATATACCATGTGTGACAATGACAAGGGAGATAGAGAGGGTTAAATTGTTCTTGGGTGAGAGCGAAGAAAGGGAGAGTATGTTAGAGGGATGAGAGCGAAAGTGAGAGAGAGAGAGAGAAGAGGAGGGTGTCAGAAGAGAGATAGTGTTGTGTGTGTGTAAGAGAGAGAGAGAGAGAGAGAGGGGCTAATATAATTATCTCTCCAGTCATTAAGTGATGGGGGTCACAGAAAGTTAGAGACATAAATGGGTTGTCACGCCTGCCACACACACACACACTCTCTCTCTCTCTCTCTCTCTCTCTCTCTCTCTCTCTCTCTCTCTCTCTCTCTCTCTCTCTCTCTCTCTCTCTCTCTCTCTATTACTTCCATTCACAAGATCACTACGAGGAACAGGACATATGTGGGCAACTGTGCTGTTACTGTATGTTCATTATATAAACGGTATAACCACAGACCACACTGATCGTTGTGGCTCACTGGTTACGTGTTAGTCTGCTCATTAGCAAGGCCAAGGTTCATACATACTACATACATATATTCTGCTGTGAGGCGTTTACAGTACACACACACACAGACGCACACACACACACAGACACACACAGACACAGACAGACACACACACCGACGCACACACACACACAGACACACACACACACACACATTCACACATATTGTGTATATATATATATATATATATATATATATATATATATATATATATATATATATATATATATATATATATATATATATATATATATATATACTGTATATGAAAGCTCATTTCCATAATATTATATAATAAAGATATTGTATGAAGGAAAACTTTAGGAAGAGAAAGAAAAGACGTTTAATATTGTACATTTTGGAACAAGGATGTAAAATTGACACTTTTTATTGATCATTTATCAAAACATACTTTGGTAACAAAGTATGTATATATCTAATGAAACGTGTGTCTGAAATGTGTGTCTGTGTGTGTGTTTCTGATGTGTGTATGAGTGGTGTGTGTGTGTGTGTGTGAGTTTGTAACTAAATTCCACAAGAGAGGGTGTGTTTACTTTACCGCAAGGTCCGGCTTTTATTTCACCTCACTCTCTTCTGGTTGGCTGGTGTTCGCCTCTCGTTTAACCCTTTCAAGAATATGATGCATTTTGACAGTTTATTCTGGCTATCATTAGACGATTGTATATGATTTAGGAAGGATGTGTGGGCATTATAAGGGTAACGTCTAACTGAATTAACCCTCTGACTTTTATATATCCTTGCTAATGTGAATGAAGTCGTTTAATAATTTCTGTTTCCCCCTCTCCCTTTCTTCCTACTTTCCTCCTATTCCCCTCTCCCTTTCCTCCTCCTCCCACCTTCTTCCTCTCCTCCCCTATCTCCCTCTTCTCCTTCTCCTTCCTCTCCCGCCTCTCTCTCTCTCTTCCCCCTCCTGCCTTCCTCCTCTTCCCCCGCTCCCTCTCCTCCTCCTACTCCTCTCCCCCCTCTCTTCCTCCTCCTCCTCCTCCTTCTCCTCCTCCTCCTCCTCCTCCTCCTCCTCCTCCTCCTCCTTCTCCTCCTCCTCCTCCTCCTCCTCCTCCTCCTCCTCCCTCCTCCTCCTCCTCCTCCTCCTCCTCTCCTCCTCCTCCTCCTCCTCCTCCTCCTCCTGCTCCTCCCCCTTCTCTACTCCTCCTCCTCCTCCTCCTCCGCCTCCTCCTTCCTCCTCCTCCTCTGCTCTTCCTCCTCCTCCTCCTCCTCCTCCTCCTCCTCCTCCTCCTACCATCCTCCTCCTCCTCCTTCTCCTCCTCCTCCTCCTCCTACCATCCTCCTCCTCCTCCTTCTCCTCCTCCTCCTCCTCCTCCTCCTCCTCCTCCTCCTCCTCCTCCTAAATAACTTCTGGAATAGACTATCTAGTAGTGTTATAGAGTGTAGCAGTGTTCAAACTTTCAAAAATTGTCTAGATAAATAGTTCTCTCTTAACCCCCGATTAACTGAGTTTGCACAATGAATAACACTATTTTATGCTGTGATATTATAGCCTTTCCTGTTGTCATATAGGATCGGTAGTTTTAGTTACAAGATGCCTCGTAAGGGTCAGTAGATATGTTGTTGCTTTTCCTGTGTACTCCTTTGCACCCCTTCCTCTCCTCTCCTCTCCCTTCCTCCCTCCCTCCCTCCCTCCTTTCTATTTTTGTTCATACGTTCTCTTCCAGTAAACCCGTCAGAGGTCACGCCGTTGACATGGGCTGGGCGGAAATATGCGCTCGCTTGGAGTTGAGAAGAAATTTTATCTCATCGTTTTCGTACTCAACATGGACAAGACAGATATATGCTAAGGGGGGGTCACCGTTTGTTTTTATATTTATCTCCTTTTCTCTCTTTCCCTGGCTTGTATCCATTCGGTCCCATTCAGCCAACTGTTTTAAGACGTTTATCCCAATCCAGGTGTCGATCTCTTCCTGCCGAGCGATAGCGAGCCAGCATTGTATGGAGAAATCTGGCTTCGCCGGAGACATTTTTCTATCGACAAATTTACAAATTTAGCTTGCTGTCAAAACAAAAATTCTAATAAATATTGACACCAGGATGGGGGTAAACGTCTTAAAACAGTAGGCTGAATGGGGCCGAATGGATACAAGCCAAAGAGAGAGGGAGAGTAAGAGAAAAAAAGCGAGGTGGGCTCCCTTAAGAGTTTCTTTTCTAAATTGAGGTCGACTCAGCTACACTATCATATATTTTTTACAGTTAATATAAAGAAAATTATATGCATGAATTCGTGTCCAGAGTTATTCTTCCATAATTAAATGTAAGTGAAATCTACGAATATTTATAAGTGGGTTAGAGACTGTATGGTATTCGAGTGTACCGATAGGATTTGGGTAGGTTAGGATAGGCTAGAATGAGTTAGAAGAGGATAGATAGATAGAATGATAGGTAGATAGATAGAATAGGGGATGGAAGAGGGTAGATTAATCCCTTATGTATCCCCGGCGTATATTTTCTATTGTATTTTAGCTATATTTAGACAATGTTGTGCCGGTTAAGAAGGATATGTGGTAGCTTAAAGGATTGCAATAGTCTGTAGCCTTGTCATGAGTAGACGTCCTTCCTAAGCTGAACAAAATCGTCTAATAGTTGTCAGAATATAATGAAAAAAACGTCACCGGTACAAAATAGATTAAGGGGAGGTTTTTAGTTTGTTCCCTAGACCTGCATCCAACTCAACATTTCACCCTCTAGACCCCACTTTCAAGATAAATTTGTAAATTTTTTGGTAGGAAAATTTCCCGCCCTATATTACAGGCTTGCTATCGCTCGCCAAGAAAAACTCGACACTTAAATGGCTCGAAAGGTATTAAAATTGAAAAAAATGGGGCGAAAATTCTTATATATCGCCAAACAAATGCGGCGAACGTTTTAGCACCTCAAAAGCAATGTGGCTAAACCTAAGGGAGAAAGGGGTCCAGAAAAACTATTCCTCCATTGGAAATCTCCCCTTAATGGGGTATAGATTAGGAAGGATGTCTGGATGTTTGGATGTCTGGATGTCTGGATGTTTGGATGTCTGGATGTTTGGATGTCTGGATGTTTGGATGTCTGGATGTTTGGATGTCTGGATGTTTGGAAGAATGCAGCATTGACGTAAGGGAGTGAAGCATGGACGTTGTTGAAGCGTAAATCAAGAGTACATACATACTGTATGTAGATTAATAGACCTAGTGCACCACACGAAATGCAATTCAGGTCTCGCGTCATAATGGCGGCGCTCCAGGCAGCCATGTTCAGAGCTGCCTCACTTGTCAGGTTTTGTTATTCAAGATCAGACAGTAAGGTCTTATCCCACGTCTTTCTTGGTCTGCCCCTTGGTGCAGCTCCCTCTACATTCATGGTCTTACATCTTTTCACCCAACTTATTTCATCCATCCTCTCCACATGTCCAAACCATCCAAGCCTGCTAGTAAGCATCTCATTAAGGATAGTTTGATACTCTTGATACCTAACCATCTCCTCAGCTCTTCACTAGGTATCCTATCTTGCAGTTTGGCCCCATACATTTATCTGACCATTCGTATCTCATTATGCTCCATTCTGTTGACAAGCCACGTTTATGAAACATATGTCATTGCACTTGAGAAGTGCGTGTGGGGTCACGTAGAAAGACAGATAAATGAATAGGAAAGTACAAGAACGATGTGGTGTGGATGTAAATGTGCTGGAGAGTGTGAAAAGGAACACCTTGCGGTGGTTCGATCATGTGGAGCTAATGAAGAGTGAGGGAATGACTAAGAGTGTATGAGAGTAGGATGGAAGGACAGAGAGGGAGAGCAGACCGAGAATGAGATGGAAGGATGGAGTTGAGAGGTATATGAGTGGAAGTAGTGTTGGGTGGAAGGAGGGGCACCGGCTGACAGATAACAGAGGAGCATGGAGATTTATTCGTGTCCACCCCTTCAGAGATTGAAGTGTCTTTCAGTATATAGATTTAACCCCATGAAAATGGCTCAAAACCCCTTTAGTTGGTTAAACACACACACACACACACACACATACTGTAAATATATATCTCTGTAAAATAATATCTCTTAACCTAAATATACTACCCATCATGGGGCACAGTACAAAGCTTAGAGGATGCTTTCACTAGCTTACTGATACGGTGAAACTAATGTGTGTGTGTGTGTGTTCATGTTTGTAGAACTGTGACTGTGTGTGTGTGTGTGTGTGTCTATGTATGTATGTATGTGTGTGTGTTCATGTGTGTAGAACTGTAACTGTGTGTGTGTGTGTGTAGAACTGTGACTGTGTGTGTGTGTCTAGGGTCCGCAGGGTGAGTGGTGTGGTGAAACTAACCCGTATGTACAGAAAGTTGTCCCCACCTTTGAGAGATCACGAGAACGGGGCGGTGAGAGTAACCTACACAATAGTCTGTACATTCTAGGATGGGCAGAACTCGAAACCTCTAACCTCTGTAACTCAAAAAGGGCCAGAGCAAATGAGCTGTTAATTTTCAGACCTATTCCCTAGCCAAGTCTTCCAATTTAGTAGAAAAATTAGCTCGATTACTCCAGTCCTTTTTGAGTTACAGAGGTTAGAGGTTACGATGTCTGCCCAACCTAGAATGAATGGACTATTGTACTTCTTCACAGTCAATCTACACTCTATTCTTTTGCATAAATTATACTATAGGTAGCGCCAACGAACTTGACAACTTAACCTTATCATAACTCAAAAGGGCCTCGAGCAAACTGGCTGTAAATATCCACACCTATCTCCTGTTGGGCTCTTCCCAAATGATAAAAATATCAGCTCGATTGCTTTTCTTAATATTGAGTTATGAGAAGTTAAGGGATCAACATTATTGTCAAGTTCGTTGACGCTACCTATAGGATCACTTGCAGTAGGCCAACATTTGTTCTACTTTTGCAGCAAACATGTTCCTTAGCTTTCTTTCTTTTTCTATAATTTACAATTAATAGATGAAGGAAAAACAAAGACAACACAAAACAATTGATGAAGGAAAAACAAAGATAACACACAACAAATTATCAAGCCGAGGTAGTATGAAGAGAAAACTTGAAGGTCCACTTATACCAATTGTTGTTGTTGGTGTTCCCCGGGCTGTCTGACTGAACAGCCCCAAGGTCCCTAGCAAGGCTGAGGCCATAACCGAGTGCCCCCACAAAACCCTTCCTGCTTTCCATTTGAGATCTAGAAAATATATACGTAACAGGAACAGTCAGAGTAAGCTATGGGTATGGCAACTCTCACTCAGCCCATCACCATGACTAGAACCCAATCCTCTCAGCATCGGCCCTAGAAAGCTGCCTTTGGCGGGGGGATACCGATAGCTCCCCTATTTCAACCCCTTTCGGAGTTGGCACCCACGAACGTATACCAGTTATCCTACTTTGTCAACTCCACAATATTGAACTTATATATAAACATTAAGAATATACTCGTCTTAAGCCGGAGTCACACGAGCCCTTTTTCGAGCAATTTTTACGGGCAATTATGGTCTGGAAGCTTAACAAAATGACACTTTATCAGAATTCTGCCTCCTAACATAATCTACCTTCAGTCTAGTTACCAATTGAAGTGCGAAAATGTCCCGAAATAATACGAGAACAAACTTGCTCATGGAAAATTGACAGAAAAAGCGTTCGTGTGACAGCGGCTTTACAACTGATTATGTATTGTATTAAGGGAGCCCACCTCGCTTTTTTTTCTCTTTCTCTGCCTCTCTCTTTGGCTTGTATCTATTCGGCCCCATTCAGCCTACTGTTTAAGACGTTTACCCCCATTCAGGTGTCAATATTTTCCTGGCGAGCGGTAGCGAGCCAGCATATATATATTTCTGTTTTGACAGCAAGCTAAATTCGTACATTTTTCGATAGAAAAATGTCTCCGGCGAAGCCAGATTTCTCCATGTAATGCTGGCTCGGTATCGTTCGCCAGGAAGAAATCGAAATCTGGATGGGGATAAACGTCTTAAAACAGTTGGCTGAATGGATACAAGCCAGGGAAAGAGAGAAAAGGAGAGAAAGATAAAAAAAAAAAAAAACAGTGACCTCCCTTAACCCATTCTGTACCAGGGACGTCATTTTTATCAGATTCTGGCAACTATTAGACGACTTTACTCGGCTTAGAAAGGGCCTCTAGGAATAATAAGGCTTCAATATATCTCAACCAACCCTTTTAACTACCACAGATCCTTCCTAAGCTGCATAATATCGTCAAAATATAGCTAGAATAAAATATAGCACACGTCGCTGGTACTGAAAGGGTTAACCAATACATTAAATCGGAATATTTATAACTATAGTTCATTTATGCTAGGTAGGTGAATGTGTGTGAATTTTGTGTTTTATCTGTGTGTGTGTGTTCGCTGTTTTGTCTTGGGTTTTGGGTTTTCCTGTTCTTGCTCTGTCTTGAGTCGGCCAAGGAAAAAACAAATTATAATAATAATAAAATAGAGGGAGAAAAAAAAAAATAATACAAAAATAGGGAAAGTAGGGATTAGGCCTGAGCATATAGATAGATAGATAGATAGATAGATAGTTAGACAGATAGATAGATAGATAGATAGATAGACCATAAATCGTGACCCCCCGTAATGTCTGGCGGCGTCCTTCTAAAGAATAACGGGCCTCGACGTGGGAGTTTCGATGGCTGTCCGGTCGTTCGTTCGTCCGTCCGGCCTTGACCCTCTTGTTCTGTGGCCTGGAGAGAGAGAGAGAGGGGGGGGGGGGGAGTGAGAGATAGAGAGAGAGTGAGAGTAAGATGAATAAAAGTGAATGGGAGGAAGAAATTAAAGAAAGGAAGGAGGGAGGGAAGGAAGAGAAGCAGTTAATTAATGTAATGAAAAGGAAGAAAGTGAGAGAGAGAGAGGGGGAGAGAGAAAGAGAAAGAGAGAGTGAGAGTGAGTGACAGGACGAGGTGGAGTGTGTGTGAGAGATAGAGAGAGTGTTGGTGTGTGTCTGCGTGCGTGCGGAGTGTGTGCCTCTGTGTGTATGTGCGAGAGAGAAAGAGTGTAGTGTGTGTGTGTGTGACAGAGAGAGATGCAGAGTTTGAGTATCTGTGTGAGAGAGAGAGGAGAAGAGAGAGTGCATGTGTGTACGATGAATAAAAGTGAATTGAAGGAAAAAAGGAAGGAAGGAGGGAAGAGGTAGATAGAGAAATGAATGAATGTAATGAAAAAAAAAGTGAGAGAGAGAGAGAGAGAGAGAGAGAGCAAAAGAAAGCGAGAGAGAGAGAGAGAGGAAAAGAGAGAATGTATTAACCCCTTCAATACTAAGACGTAATTTTCATCATATTCTGGTTACCATTAGACGATTTCCTTTAGCATATAATCTACCTCTAGGACACATAGGGATAAATACGATCTCAATAAACTCTCTGAAAAGCATAGGTCTTTCTTAAACTGCACAAAATCGTTTAATACTAGCCAGAATCAAAGTTAAAAAAGGCTTAATGGTGCTGAAGGATTCCTAAATGTCACAATCGCCAAACTAATGGGTCGAACTTCTTAAAACCCCAAAACTAACGGGGCTAAACATGAGGGGAGAAGGGGGACCAGGAAAAACGACCCTCCTCCTAAATTACAGGCTCGCTATCGGTCGCCAGGAAAAAATCGACACCTAAATGACACGAAAAGTCTTAATATTCACAAAGAAAAGGGGCGAAAAGTGAGAAGGGGGAGAGATAGAAAGTGACTAGTCGGTCCTTCCTTTGTTGAATCTCTAAAAGGATCCCCCCCCCCCCCCCCCATACACGGATCCCTTGTATAACCTGATCCTTGGGTTATGGGGTAGGGTATATTTTTCAGTCTATTTATGGGGGTAGGGTATATTTTTCAGTCTATTTATGGGGGTAGGGTATATTTTTCAGTCTATTTATGGGGGTAGGGTATATTTTTCAGGTATATTTATGGGGGTAGGGTATATTTATGGGGGTAGGGTATATATATGGGGTAGGGTCTATTTATGGGGGTAGGGTATATTTATGGGGGTAGGGTATATTTATGGGGGTAGGGTATATTTATGGGGGTAGGGTATATTTATGGGGGTAGGGTATATTTTTCAGTCTATTTATGGGGGTAGGGTTTATTTTTCAGTCTATTTATGGGGGTAGGGTATATTTTTCAGTCTTTATGGGGGTAGGGTATATTTTTCAGTCTATTTATGGGGGTAGGGTATATTTTTCAGTCTATTTATGGGGGTAGGGTATATTTTTCAGTCTATTTATGGGGGTAGGGTATATTTTTCAGTCTATTTATGGGGGTAGGGTATATTGTTCAGTCTATTTATGGGGGTAGGGTATATTTGTCAGTCTATTTATGGGGGTAGGGTATATTTTTCAGTCTATTTATGGGGGTAGGGTATATTTTTCAGTCTATTTATGGGGGTAGGGTATATTTTTCAGTCTATTTATGGGGGTAGGGTATATTTTTCAGTCTATTTATGGGGGTAGGGTATATTTTTCAGTCTATTTATGGGGGTAGGGTATATTTTTCAGTCTATTTATGGGGGTAGGGTATATTTTTCCGTCTATTTATGGGGGTAGGGTATATTTTTCAGTCTATCTATGGGGGTAGGGTATATTTTTCAGTCTATTTATGGGGGTAGGGTATATTTTTCAGTCTATTTATGGGGGGTAGGGTATATTTTCAGTCTATTTATGGGGGTAGGGTATATTTTCAGTCTATTTATGGGGGTAGGGTATATTTTTCAGTCTATTTATGGGGGTAGGGTATATTTTTCAGTCTATTTATGGGGGTAGGGTATATTTTTCAGTCTATTTATGGGGTAGGGTATATTTTTCAGTCTATTTATGGGGGTAGGGTATATTTTTCAGTCTATTTATGGGGGTAGGGTATATTTTTCAGTCTATTTATGGGGGTAGGGTATATTTTTCAGTCTATTTATGGGGGTAGGGTATATTTTTCAGTCTATTTATGGGGGTAGGGTATATTTTTCAGTATTTATGGGGGTAGGGTATATTTTTCAGTCTATTTATGGGGGTAGGGTATATTTGTCAGTCTATTTATGGGGATAGGGTATATTTTTAAGTCTATTTATGGGGATAGGGTATATTTTTAAGTCTATTTATGGGGATAGGGTATATTTTTAAGTCTATTTATGGGGATAGGGTATATTTTTAAGTCTATTTATGGGGATAGGGTATATTTTTAAGTCTATTTATGGGGGTAGGGTATATTTGTCAGTCTATTTATTTATATATATAGTTTCCTCGCTCGACCTCAATCAATCTTTAAAAAAAAAGCCTAGGACCCCCTTTGAAATAAATTTGTACTTTTTTTGTTATAGAAACATTTCCCGGCCAAAGGCCTGTTTCTCCTAAAATTACATGCTCGCTATCGCTCGCCAGGAAAAAGTCGACACGTAAAGGGCACGTACGGTCACAATATTAACTAACGAATGTGATGAAAGGTCATACAATCGCCAAACTAATGGGGTGAACGTCATATAATCTAACTAGTGGGGCTAAACACGACGGAGACGGGGGTAACCGGACCTTGGAGGGGTTGAGAGGAGGCAAGGGCAAGATAGAAAGTGAAGAGTCGGTCTACCTTGTTGAATCTCTAGAAGGGCCCCCCCCCCCCCCACTACTACTGACCTACTCTTCCTGGGTCCCTCTTATATAATCTAAATATATTAATTTCACTCCCAACATCAAACACCTCCCGATGAAATTAATGAAAGCTGGTGATCCTACCGGGATTCGAACCTGGGTTACCACATACAGATTTGTAAACACTCTAACCATTACACCATCAAGACAGTTAAAGGGCTTATGCACAAACCTACGAGCTTATTATCCATTCTCGAATACTGGTTATTAATCGTGGACATATATTATTCCCATATACCTGATCCTTGACTTAAACTTACCAGATCCCTTACATACCAGATCCCTTAAACTTACCAGATCCCTTACACACCAGATCCCTTAAACTTACCAGATCCCTTACACACCAGATCCCTTAAACTTACCAGATCCCTTACACACCAGATCCCTTACACACCAGATCCCTTACACACCAGATCCCTTAAACTTACCAGATCCCTTACACACCAGATCCCTTACACACCAGATCCCTTACACACCAGATCCCTTAAACTTACCAGATACCTTACACACCAGATCCTGGGGCTGAATTATAGGCTCGGATTTGTTTTATTTTAATTGTCATGAAGGAAACAAACGGCAAAGCTGCGTGTAACAAGTGTCTGTCTTAAAGTTGAAAGAGTTAGATCGAGATAGGAGAGAGGAATATATAGTATGTGAGTAAAGATTTATACTATATATATATATTTATAGAGAGAGAGAGAGAGAGATGGGGGGAAGTGAAGAGGAAGTAAAGGGGGACTCGGAAGAGGTTTGGGTTGATATAGACAAAGAAAGAGAGGGATATTGTTAGAGGAGGGAGGGAAAGTTCTTTTCTTTCTCCTCCTTTCTCTTTTCTTTTCCTCCTCTTCCTCCTTTTTTCCTCCTCTCCCTCCTCCTTCCCCTTTTCTCCTCATCCTTCTGTTTCTCCTTTCCCTTTTATTTTTCCTCCTCCTCCTCCTGTGTCTCCTTTCTTGTCCTCCTCCTTCTCTTTCTTTCTCTTTTCTTCTCCTCCTCCTCCTCCTTCTGTTTCTCCTTTCTCTTTTATTTTCCTCCTCCTCCTCTTCCTTTCCATTGTCAGCCACTTTCTTTCCCTTCCTCCCTCACTCACTCTCTCTTCATTCCTTCCCTTCTCAACCCTCTCACTTTCTATGCTAACCCTTTGTCAACCTCCCCTAACTCTCCCTTGCCCCAGAGAGAGAGAGAGAGAGAGAGAGAGAGAGGGGGGGGGGGTGAGGGAAGGTTGATGACAAAGAGAGAGAGAGAGAGAAGAGGTGTGGTATGGAAGGAGCGAAAGATGAGGTGGAAGCGAAGAGAATGGAAGGGGAAAGCAAAACAGTAAATGAGGGAGAGATGGAACGCGTGGGGGGAGGGGAGGAAAGGCGGACGTAAGGAAAGGAGGATAGATTGGCAGGGGGGGGGGGAGGGGGTAGAACAAGGAGAGGGGGGGGGCAGGATGGTAGCGGAGAGAGAGGGGTAGAGGAGGGGAGGGAAGGATGGGAGGAGAGAGATAGAGGCAGACCTGCTATACTCCCGACGACCTATATAAACTCGGAGGGCCACCCCGAACGGCTCAGTATGTACGCTACTCCAGTCACACACACACCTCGTCCAACACAATCAGCAATCATGGAGACCAGTCTGTACAAGGAGCTGTCGTACCGCGTCAAGGGATTCCGGGCTGTTTCGGTGCTGGTGGCTGCTGTTACCGTGGTGCTGTGTCTGGTGGTAGGGATCGGGTGCTGGGTGCTGGTGGTGGGGGTCAGGGAGAATGAACAACTGCTGAGGGAGGTGGGAGGACAGAAGCTGGAGGTGGAGATCGTGGAGGGGGAGATACACGAGCCCCTCAGCCTTCCCAACACCCAGTCTAGTAACAACAAGGTGGGCCGAGTTGTACAGCACATGGCCGAGATCGACTTCCAGGATGGTGGTAACCCTGTCCAAGCCGCCCCTGTGGAACAACCACCACCAGTACCTGCAGAAACTATTGCCTACCAAGTCCCCTCTGGTCGTCACTACAACCTGGCTCCCATGGTACCTGCTGGCGCCAATGTCTATGGAATACCTGAGGAAATCGATGGCGTTTATGGAGTTCGTGTCCAGCCCCCACAGGTCGCCGAAGCCCCTGCGAACTTCATGCGCCGCGTGGGAGTGGAAGAGAGCCCTGATGTGAACCAGCTGCCCGTGATGCACACTCAGGAAGACAAGCCCACCATCATCGACCACCTGTACAACCTGACGCAGGAGATGGCAGCCGATATCGAGAACGTTGGACTGTTTGAGAGCCTGGCACAAAGGGCATCCCAGCAGTACATGAGGGAGACGCTGCAGTGGCTTGGAGGGTACAGTGACCAGCTCCTTACTGAAACTCACGAGCATATCCGTTCCCGCCGCTCCATCCTAGTCCCCATGGCGATCACTGCCCTTGGGTACGTCAACTACGCCGCCTTTGGCAGGTTTATGTACAACGAAGTCAACGCCATCTCCGAGTACAACCTCCAGTCCCGCAAACTCTCCGGAGACCCCGCTGCCGAATTCCTAGACTCCAGTTTCTGGGCCGCTCTCGCACCAGCACCCGTCGCCGATGACCGAGTTGACGACCCCGACCAACAGGAGCCCCAAGTCCTGACCGCAGCCACCGACAACTGGACCCCACAGGTCAACAAGGTCTCCATCGAATTCATCGGCGAGATCCTGAACACTCTGCTGAACATGATGCGCGAGTTCCTGATGAAGGACCATGTCATGGAGTGCCTTTGGTACATGTTCTGTGAGGACCTCAACCATCAGGCCAAATATGCTGACGTCTATGGTCTTCTCGCCAGAGTTAACAGGTGGGTTTATATGGAATACTTGGTTGGGTGTTCTGCTGTCGGTGTTTTAATTCTACCTCTCCTATCTTTAATTCTACCTTTCCTATACTTTGTTGGGTGTTCTGTTTTGGTGTTTTAATTCTAAGTCGCCTACTATTATCATTTTTCCACAGACGCTCTTGTAGTGTATATGATAAGTATTCTTCAAAGACGCCTATTGGCCTCGTATGGGTCAATATGCCTTCTGCAGATTTCCATTTTATATTGTTCATCTGTTATGTTAAGACTTAAATCCTCAGGCCAAAAATACCAATTGTGAACTAAGGCGATTTATCTATCCTTATTATGTCGTTCTGTATTTCCTGCCGTTCTCGTTGTGTCTTGGTGCTCCAAATCTACCTCCCTTATTATTGGAGATGAGGTTGACCACTGGTTCGTGTCTACAGGTGTTACTCTCACTCACTCTCACCCAATTTTCATCCACCTGTTGTCTCACGCTCGCCCTCCCATTCAACCATCCGTACAGCGGTGATCATAATTTATCGCCCATTCATCCTCAAGTTATCTCGTTTATTACCTCCCGTTCCCTTATCACTAACTAGTTTATTGATCGTGCTGTTCAGGGTGTCAAACGGAAGCCGAGTCCATTATTTTTAGTCTTTATTATGTTTTAGTCTTTATTATTGTTTATGTAAAGATAAATTTGTGGTTTATAATTCAAATCATGTCTTTAGAAGTGATGAAATGGCCAAAAGAGTGTCATTTCATGTTAATTTTCAGGTATTCCTTCTCATATTCATCCAAGTGTTCAAACATAATTACTCCAGTTTGACCCCCTGGTACTGTTCTCTTTCACTTACATAAACGCAACACTCACACACACACATAAACACTCACACAGCCAGCACATAAACACAAGCACACAGACTCAAATGACCCACTCCTTCATGAATAAGGAATAATCTCACTCATCCATAGGGCCCTTCATTCATCACCACTCACTCATCCATAGGGCCCTTCATTCATCACCACTCACTCATCCATAGGGCCCTTCATTCATCACCACTCACTCATCCATAGGGCCCTTCATTCATCACCACTCACTCATTCCCTCGCTGCATTTACTCATTTATTTTCGTGTCGTTTAACGTACAATATTTCTCCTTTTTAACCCATTCAGTTCCGGTGCATTTTTGTCTTCATATTCTGGCAACTATTTGACGATTTTATTCAATTTAATAAGACCCTTCACATTTCCAGCAATTAACAGGGGTTCCACCTATCTCACTTGACCCTTTTTACGACCACAGATCCTTTTTAAACTGCATAAAATCGTCTAAATATAGCTATAGTCACATTCAAAAGACCTGGACAGTACAGAAGGAGTTAACGCTCTCACGCTCAAGGTCTAGGTCAAAACGAATCGGATGGGTGGGGGAGGGGAGGAGGAGAGGTGGGGGAGGGGAGGAGGTTAGGGGGCCTGCAGTTCAGTGACCCCAATTGCCACTGTGTGTTTGTATAGCTTGAGACGAGTGTATGCGGATTAGGAACGACCTGTGTGGCCAAAGGTTTTAATCGGATGTTATGTATATCTTTGGATTTCTTGAAGTCGTTCCTTAGCTGAATATAATAGTCTACGGTTAGCAAGAATGCAATGAAAACGAAGCTATCTTATTAACCCCTTTAGGGAGAGGCAGTGGCTTCTTTTTCTGGACCCCTTCTCCCTCATGTTTAACCTTATTAGTGTTGAGGTTCTAAGACGTTCGCCCCATTATTTTGTCGATTTTAAGACCTTTCGTCCCATTTCTTTATCACTATAACGACATTTCGGGTCAATTAGGTGTCGATTCTTTCCTGGTGAGCGATAGCAAACCTGTAATTTTGGAGTAATCGTCCTTCGGCCGGGACAATATTTTAAATGGGGGATCTTGAGGATAATTTATTCAGCTTGATGGAGGTCGAGGGAGGAAACTAAAACACTAATAAATACATAAATATACTAATAAATATACCCTAGGCCCTTAAGGGGGGGGGGGGCACCTCGCTTTTTGTTTTTATCTTTCTCTCCCTCTCTCTTTGGCTTGTATCCATTCGGCCCCATTCAGCCTACTGTTTTAAGACGTTTATCCCCATCCAGGTGTCAATATTTTCCTGGCGAGCGGCGAGCGGCAAGCCAGCATATACATATTTTTGTTTTGACAGCATGCTAAAATTGTACATTTTTCGATAGAAAAATGTCTCCGGCGAAGCCGGATTTATCCATACAATGTTGGCTCGCTTTCGCTCGCCAGGAAGAAATCGACACCTGGATGGGGATAAACGTCTTAAAACAGTACAAGCCAAAGAGAGAGGGAGAGAAAGAGAAAAAAAACACGAGGTGGACTCCCTTAAGAGAAAATCGGGTGTATAGATAAGAAACCAAACTTGAAAACATGCCCTAGACACAATGTAAAAAATCCATTGTTAAAAGATAATCGGGTTGGCAAAAAAAAAATAAAATAAGAAAACTTTAAATTAGTCTGGACACACAATTGAGATAAAAAGAAATTCGGGTTTGCTCAAGAGAAAACCGAGCCACTCCAGAGAAGAAAGTCATGCGTAGCCCCTGAGAGAGAGAGAGAGAGAGAGAGAGAGAGAGAGAGAGAGAGAGAGAGAGAGAGAGAGAGAGAGAGAGAACACGTGTATGAATGTGTGTGTGTGTGTACTCTCTTGCACTCCAGCTCCAAAGCACAGACTATAATATTATTTCCGCATAACAAACCCTCAAGCCAAACTGTACAAGCGTTGCCTAAATACTACTACTAATAATGGTTGTTGTTGAGTGTGTTGTTCCGATAGTTTGGGCTGGCAAGAGAGCTCCTCCTGCATCACCGTTGATTCATTTAAACTCCGCCTAGACAAATATCTCGCATCAAACCCGCGACTGACTGCGTTTGTAAATGAATAACTTTATTTTATCCTCCCCTCAGTTACTAACCCATATGTCCCCTACTAACTTCCTAGTCCTGCCACGGACATTAGTTCCAGGGCAGTAGTTCCCTTTCCAATGTTCCCTTACCCACTCTAAACCACTGTTTGGACACTTGATCCTCAGTGTTTTGGAGGACAAGCAACCTAGAAGGGTCACTAGATCTGTTGTTGCTTTATTTCCTTTGTACTCCTTTGTACTCCTTTGTACTCCTCACTTTCTAACGCCCTCCTAACACCAGCAGCCAGCTATGTAGGACGTG
The DNA here is from genome assembly GCA_032716605.1 of Paralithodes platypus. Taxonomy (NCBI): domain Eukaryota; kingdom Metazoa; phylum Arthropoda; class Malacostraca; order Decapoda; family Lithodidae; genus Paralithodes; species Paralithodes platypus. The sequence continues at coordinate 4,632,958 of CM064574.1, read as the reverse complement.
AAAGTTAGGTGCTGCTGATGGTGATTTGGTAATGGTGAGGTGGTTGTATGGTGATGAAGTGATGGTGAGGTGATGTGGTGGTGATGATAAGGATGTGGTGGTGATATGTTGATGATGATAGCAAGGTGATATGGTGGTGATGTGATGGTAATGTAAGAGTTTTAGTGGTGTTGATAGGTGATGATGGTGTTAGGTATTATAGTAGTGATATGGTGGTGATGGGATGGTAATTATAGTGGTGGTGATGTGTGATGATGGTAGTATGGTGGTGCTGTGATGCTTATTGTGAGAGCTATAGTGGTGGTGGTGGTGGTAGTGATGAATTGTGATGAAGGTAGAGGGGTCGTGATGAGGTGGTATTATTATTACCGGTACCAACAAACTGGGCTCATAGCCTCATCCTCACTTTCTAACGACCTCTTAACACCAAGCTATGTAGGGCTAGAAAGTTGGGTGGTGATTATGTTTGTGATGTGATGATTCGGGTAATGGTTATAGTGTTGATGAGAGGAAGTTGTAATGGTTGTGGTGAGTTAGTGATGATGGGAGATGATGGTGATGATGTCCTGGGATGATAGTGGTGTTGAGGTGTTGTGATGATGGTAGTAAGGTGATGTAGTGTTGTTGGTGGTAATGATGATGGTTAGAGTGGTAGTGAGGGTTTTAAAGGTGAGGTGGTTGTGATGTTGGTGGTGTAGTAAAGTGTTATAATAGTGGTGTTGAGCTGGTATTGTTTAGAGCAGTAAAACACGATGATGTGGTGCTGGTGGTAGTGATGCTGACGGTATGGGATATGTTGATGGTGATGGTGAGGTGGTTGTGGTGATGATGATGGTGAAAAATATGAAATGGTGGTGATGGAGAGAATGGTCATAATAAAAAGTTAATATGGTGGTGATGGTGAAGAAGATGTTATAGGTCTTGTTGATGGTGATGTTAGCTTCTTCATGATGCAATATGAGATGAAGTATTTGAGGGAAATTATAGTTTGTTAGATATGTTGTATAATCAATGTGTATGTGTGTGTGTGTGTGTGTGTGTATGTATGTGTGTGTTTGTATGTGTGTGTATTCTGTCCAGGCCTTGTTTCCAGAATTAGGAATATTTTTGTATAGCTATCTTTATCGTTTGGAACTTGTGTTAATTCAATTCTAATTCATGGTCCCCTTAAGGACCATGAAACGATTTAACAGTTTATTCTGGCTATCATTAGACGATTTTATACAGCTTAGGAAGGATCTGTGGGCATCAAAAGGGAAAATACTATCCCAATTAACCCTCTGACTTCCATGGCAGTGAATTTATGGCAGTTGTGGTTATAGGTGTGGTAGTTATAGTAGTTGTGATAGTTATGGTAGTTGTGGCAGATAAATTATGACATTTGTGGTATCTATCGTAGTTATGGTAGTTGTGGTTGTAGCTATGGCATTTGTGTTTTTAGTTATGGTAGCTGTAGTAGTAAAGTTATGGTAGTTGTGGTTGTAGTTATGGTAGCTGTGATAGTGTAGTTGTGGTTGTAGTTATGGCATTTGTGGTTGTAGTTATGGTAGCTGTAGTAGTGAAGCTATGGTAGTTATGTATGTAGTTATGGCAGTTGTAATTGTAGTTATGGTAGTTGTGGTTGTAGTTATGGTATTTGTGGTTGTAGTTATGGTAGCTGTAGTAGTGAAGCTATGGTAGTTATGTATGTAGTTGTGGTTGTAGATATGGTTGTAGTTATGGCAGTTGTAATTGTAGTTGTGATTGTAGTTATGGCATTTGTGGTTGTAGTTATGGCATTTGTGGTTGTAGTTATGGTAGTTGTAGTAGTGAAGCTATGGTAGTTATGTATGTAGTTGTGGTTGTAGTTATGGCAGTTGTAATTGTAGTTATGGTAGTTGTAGTTGTAGTTATGGTAGTTGTTATGGTAGTGGGCCAAATACCTCGATGGCACGGTTTCCCCTGGAGAAAGTCAAGGGGTGCTCTCCTCCAGGCATCGTTATGTGTGCAAGGGCGGGGGTGCTAGCTCTAACTCTCTAACTCTAACTCTCTCTCTCTCTCTCTCTCTCTCTCTCTCTCTCTCTCTCTCTCTCTCTCTCTCTCTCTCTCTCTCTCTCTCTCTCTCGCTATCTATCTATCTATCTATCTATTTCTCTCTCTCTCTCTCTCTCTCTCTCTCTCTTTCTCTCTTTCTCTCTCTCTCTTTTCTACTGTACTCACTATTCTTCTGATAAGCTTGGTATCTCAGCGCGCGTTAAAATCTCCTATGTATACCTTATAGTCATTTAGTGCGTTCTATCTTACTGTATGTCTGTTTGTATTCGTTTTGCCATCTATATCGACGTATATAGCACCTACTGACTTTGTTCTATATGTTCCTATGTGTGCGAAAGAGATAAAAGGCAAAACTATCTGTAACAAGGTGGTGTCACACGAGCACATTTTCCAGCAATTTTCGATGAGCAAGTTTTGTCTCGTACTTTTTTGAGGCTCTTTCGCATTGGCATCATTAACTAGATCGAAGGAAGATTGTGGTAGCTATTTTAGTGTTCATGGAACTTAAATTTTGAAGCTGGCAGACATTAATTGCCCGTAGAAATTGACGGAAAATCGCGTAAAAGCAATATCGTTCACAGTCACTTCGCCAACACTTACCCTAACCTGACGGGGATTTGTTTGTGTGGGGGGGTTTTCTGGACCCCCTTCTCCCTCATGTTTAGTTCCATTAGTTTTGATATTTTGAATTATTCGTCCCATTAGTTTAGTGATTTTAAGACCTTTCGCTATATTTCATTGGCAATATGAAGACCTTTCATGATTATGTAGGTGTCGATGTATTCAGGTCGAGCGATAACTAGTCTAAAGTTTAGAATAAATATGTTTACCGAAAAAATTTATGTCGAACCCTCCCCTTAGCTTAACCTTTATGTCGAACCCTCCCCTTAGCTTAACCTTTATGTCGAACCCTCCCCTTAGCTTAACCTTTATGTCGAACCCTCCCCTTAGCTTAACCTTTATGTCGAACCCTCCCCTTAGCTTAACCTTTATGTCGAACCCTCCCCTTAGCTTAACCTTTATGTCGAACCCTGTAACAGTATGCAATATATATACAGTATATATATTATAATGTGTGTGTGTATGTATGCATTATGGGTGTAGTATCTATGTGTGTCAGTGTATCAGACATATTAATTCACCGGGTTCATGGTCTGTTGGTTTGATATCACCACCTAACCTACATTATGTGTCACACCACCGGCTGCTGCTGCTACTGTTGTTGCTTGCTGCTCCACGGTATACAAGCAAGATAGACTGATCCTTTACTTCTTCTATATAACTCACTATGCCCGGTGACGTTAAGGGCAGATTTCCACTTGAGGGATTTTTTTCTTGACCCCTTTCTCCCTCATGGTTAGCCCCATTGCTTTTGATATTTTAAGACGTTCGCCCCATTAGTTTGGCGATTTTAAGAACTTTCACCCCATTTCTGTCAATTTTAAGACTTTTCGTGCCATTAAGATGTCGATTTTTTCCTGGCGAGGGATAGCGAGCCTGTAATTTAAGAGGAATTTAAGATTTTTCTACCGAAAAATGCACAAATTTATCTTGAAAGGGGATGTAGGGGGTGTAATGTTAAGCTTGATGGAGGTCTAACGAACTAACTAAAAAACCCTTGTTATCCTATTGTGTTGGACATAATAAGTTCATCATTATTTATATTATTTTTGTCGTGTACTACAATCTCAGGAGACTTGTCCGTATCCTGCATCTCATCTGAGGCCCCAAGGTAATTTACTGGCCAACAGATGGCGTCAGGCATTGCACTCATACATACTTACCTGGATAAGTAATTTTCTCTCTCTCTCTATCTCTTTGGATTCATACTAAGGAAGGAGTACAAAGGAAATCAAGCAACAACTGAGGGTTATATAAACATTACGCTCATACGAAGTCATAATTTTTGAAGCCATTAACCCTTTCACGCATATGACGCGATTTTGAGTCTATTGGGGATACTTTAAAGCCTTTGTTACCATCAGGGGTATTTAGAAACCTTTAGTTTAGTTACTTCAACCTCTGCAGTTGTCTTTGAGTTAGCTGTGGGCAGAAAACTAATTTTGGAGAGGTTATTATGAGAGTGAGAGAACTCTATTTCTTATTGCTAATCTGGCAACCTCTGCGTCGTATATGCGTGAAAGGGTTAATCTCAAGTCGTGCTTCCTCTGTTTACTCAGGGTCGTGTACGTGTGTAGGTATTCAGATACAGTCACGTATACGGGCCCGTGTGAGTGTGACGGACTGTGGGTGTACGTGATCAGGTGTGTGTGTGTGTGTGTACGAATTCACTAGCAAATACCTTCGTGTTGATAATGATTAAAACACAAGAAGTTTAAAGAGAACACAAGCCAATGTTAAAGAGCTAAGGAAGTGAGTAATGATCCATAAAGCAAGACTAATTCCCTCTGAATAGACTCAAGGCTGTTAATGGCGAGGTATAAAATGTGCAAGCACCCTTATTAAGAAAACAATAAAGATAAAATAACGCGAGTGGCGAATAATAAAGCAAAGGAAGCGCTCTCTCTCTCTCTCTCTCTCTCTCTCTCTCTCTCTCTCTCTCTCTCTCTCTCTCTCTCTCTCTCTCTCTCTCTCTCTCTCTCTCTCTCTCTCTCTCTCTCTCTCTCTCTTATAAATCGTTGAGAAAGTGGCGAGCTATAAGGAAATATATCCACCAACCAGTCTCACCAAAAAAACAAAAAACAAATAGTTGCGTGGATGAGTGATAGGCGATAAAGCAAGGAAAGGCTCCCCTCCCCCCACCCCTTCTTCCTTCCCCACTCCTCCCCTCCCCTCTGACCCATTTCCACCCCATGACTATACAGTAACGAAAGCACCCCTCCTCCCCACCTCCACCACCCAAGCACCCTCCCTACCCCTCTCCTCCCCTGACCCATTTCTACCCCTCATGAGTGACAGACAATAAAGCCAGGAAAGACCCCTATTCCCTCCCCTCCCCCCCTTCCCCACCTCTGACCCCCCCCCCCCCCTCCCCCACCCACTAACGACTGCCTGCACACACACACACACACACCCACACACACACGCACACACACACATACACACACACACACACACACACACACACACACACACACACACACACACACACACACACACACACACAGGTACATTTATACTCTACCCCTGGGCTAAGTAATAATATATCTCTTGTGTGGTTTACCTGACATGATGAACTATGAAGACAAAGAAAAGATAGACCCCCCCCCCCCCCCTCTCCTCCATTCCCCGCCTCCTCACCTTCCACGAAAAAGCAAGACAAGAAGTACTGCTGAGGTACTACTGATACAAGAACAGCACCACCTCTCACGCCCACCCCCCACCACCCACCCTCCCTGATTATCACCCCTCCCCCCAAAAAAAAAATAAAAAAATAAATATAAACACACACACACACACACTCTCCTGAAGACTTACTCATTGGTGGGGTTCGCATTTGATCACCCCCTTGACCCCCCTTGCCCCCCCCCCCCCCGCCCCCAACCCCATAACCCAAGCACACACCGGAATGCCTGTAAGGTTCAAACCCCCGGCTGACCTTCCCGTTCATTGTGTGTTTCTGCCTGGCACGGGTTGTGTTCTTCCGGTACGTCACTCTTCTTATATCGTGGGAGCGGCGACTTTTAACCCCTTCAGGATTATGACGCGTTCTGACAGTTTATTCTGGGTTCTTCTCCCCCCGAACAGCGTCTTGCTCTGTATCGGGACACAGTGCGCCCCATGTATCGAGTATTGTTCACATGTGTGGGGAGGTTCCACCCATACCGCACTTCTTGAAAGAGTAGAGTCAAAAGCATTTCGCCTCATCAACTCACTTCCTCTTCATCAACTCACTTCCTCTTCATCAACTCACTTCCTCATCAACTCACTTCCTCATCAACTCACTTCCTCATCAACTCACTTCCTCATCAACTCACTTCCTCATCAAACTCACTTCCTCATCAAACTCACTTCCTCATCAACTCACTTCCTCATCAACTCACTTCCTCATCAACTCACTTCCTCATCAACTCACTTCCTCATCAACTCACTTCCTCATCAACTCACTTCCTCATCAACTCACTTCTTCATCAACTCACTTCCTCATACTAGTTCCCTAGAATCTCTTTCTACACGCCACAATGTTGCATCTGTTTCACTCTTCTATCGCTATTACATCAGTGTTCTTCAGAGCTCTCTCAGTGCATACCCCCTCCCTTGTGGCGAGTGCGAGGCACCCGCCTCTATGGAGTAGATCACCCTATCGCATGCTTTAAGATCAATTGTCTTATATAAGTTTAAGGGGAGGTTTTTAGTGTGTTTCCTAGACTTCCATCAAGCTTGAAATTACACCCCCTTGACCCCCGATCAAGATAAATTTGTAAATTTTTCGGTAGAAAAATGTCCCGGCCGAAGGCCGATTCCTCTTAAATTGCAGGCTCGCTATCGCTCGCCGGGAAAAAATCGACACCTAAATGGCACGAAAGGTCTTAAAAGTTACATAAATTGAGTGAAAGTTCTTAAAATCGCCAAACTAATGGGGCGAACATCTTAAAATCTCAAAATCAATGGGGCTAAACATGAGGGAGAAGGGGGTAAAGAAAAAAAATCCCTTAAGTGGAAATCTCCCCTTAAGAAACCAGACAGAGATAAACAAGGTGATATCCCAGCCTGCGTGTACTCTATGACCCCCACCCACCCACCCACCCACCCACCCACCCACCCACCAGGAGGCAGTGTCTCCGTTAATCTTGATAATCGTGTTATGCTTCGAGATGTCTTGATGATACAAGATTAAGGCGTTTCTTTTACGTACGGTATGTGGAACAATTAAGGGGAATTTCTTAGCTTGTTCCCTATATTTCCATCAAGCTTACGATTACACCCCCTAGACCCCCTTTCAAGATAAATTTGTACATTTTTCGGTAGAAAAATTTACCGGCCAAAGGCCGGTTCCTCTTAAATTACAGGCTCGCTTTCGCTCGCCAGGAAAAAATCGACACCTAATTGGCACGAAGTCTTAAAATTGACCAAAATGGGGCGAAAGGTCTTAAAATCGCCAAACTAGTGGGGCGAAAGTCTTAAAATCTCATAAGCAATGGGGCTAAACATGAGGGAGAAAGGGATCCAGAAAACAATCCCTCAAGTGGAAATTTCCCCTTAAGGGAGCCGACACTCATCTGCTCCTAATCCTGAGCAAAAACATAAAGTAAATTGATAGGGAGCGAGGTATGCCTGAAGTGTATCAAGATGGCGTCTGAGTGGCTTCCGTGAGGTTAGCGTGACAGAGGGAGGGAGGGAGGGCGCCACGTGACCTACTAGGGGGCTATGATTGGTGGTGGTGGTGGTGGTGGATGTGTGCCTGACCCAGTAATAACACAACATACCCCTCAAGCGCAAGCACCAGCCACCGCAGTACTTCCTTTGTTTCATACCAGGAGTAGTAGTGTATCATTAGACTGTGGTTTTATTCAGGCATTTCAGTCTTTCCCAGAGTAACAGCAGGGCTATAGTCTATTCGCTGTAAGTAGGCGAGAAATCAAGACCTCTAACCTCTGTAACTCAAAAACGACTAGACTAATCGAGCTAATATCGCTACCATTTGGGAAGAGTCAGTCAAGGAACAGATGTGGAAATGTACAGCGCAATTATTAGATGATTTTCTTAGGTTCCTCAAGGGTGTCTACCAATTGAAAAGCTACAGACTATCTCGATTAAGGGGAGATATCCAGTTGAGGGATTTTTTTCTTGACCCCTTTCTCCCTCATGGTTAGCCCCATTGCTTTTGATATTATAAGACGTTCGCCCCATTAGTTTGGCGATTTTAAGAACTTTCGCCCCATTTCTGTCGATTTTAAGACTTTTCGTGCCATTTAGGTGTCGATTTTTTCCTGGCGAGCGATAGCGAGCCTGTAATTTAAAAGGAACCGGCCTTCGGCCGGAACATTTTTCTACCGAAAAATGTACAAATTTATCTTGAAAGGGGGTCTAGGGGCTGTAATGTTAAGCTTGATGGAGGTCTAGCGAACTAACTAGAAACCTCCCCTTAAGGGGAGGTTTCTAGTTTGTTTCCTACTCCTCCAGCAATCTTAAAATTTCACCCCCTTGACCCCCTTTCAAGATAAATTTGTACATTTTTCGGTAGAAAAATGTCCCGGCCGAAGGCCGATTACTCTTAAATTACAGGCTCGCTATCGCTCGCCAGGATAAAATCGACACCTAAATGGCACGAAAGGTCTTAAAATTGACAGAATGGGGCGGAAATTCTTAAAAATCACCAAACTAATGGGGCAAACGTCTTAAAATCTCAAAAGCAATAGGGCTAGACATGAGGGAGAAAGGGGTCAAGAAAAAAGTCCCTCAAGTGAAAATCCTCCCCTTAATCCTTTGAGCTACCACATATTCCTCCCAAGCTTCGTAAAATGGTTTAAATAAAGCTGAAGAGAAATAAAAAACAAAACAGTCACCGGTACTGAAGGAGGTAACGGGAGAGCGGTCGTTTTTCTTGATCCCCTTCTCCCTCATGTTTAGCCCCATTAGCTTTCAGATTTTAAGATGCTTGCCCCCATTAGTTTCTCGATTTTAATACCTTCCACCCCATTTCCTAGTCAAGACATTTTGGTGTCGATTTGTATTCCTGGCGAACGAAAGTGAACTTGTAATTTTGGAAGACTCGGAAAATGTACAAATTAATTCAGAAGGAGGATCTAACGAATGTTTATTTGTAAGTTTGATGGAAGTGGAGAGGGAGGAAACTTAGAAAAATAATTAATCAATTAAATAATTAAAAAAGTGCCCCCCCCCCCCCCCCCCCCCATTAAGCGTTTTATCTGAGGACCTGGCACAGTGGGTTAAACGACCGTACCGTAACGTCTCCGCCGCTGCGGTAAATGATAATGAAGGTCCCGTAACATCCCAGCGGCCGGATGGAGGGGGGGTGGGGGGGTCACTGCTGTTATTACGCCCTACCCCGCCCGGATGTTGATGGATAGAGAGAAAGTGGGGGGGGGGGGGAGTGTGTGTGTGTGTGTGTGTGTGTACAAAGGAGTACAAAGGAAATCAAGCAACAACAGATCTAGTGACCCTTCTAGGTTGCTTGTCCTCCAAAACACTGAGGATCAAGTGTCCAAATAGTGGTTTAGAGGGGGTAAGGAAACATTGGAAAGGGAATTACTGCCCTGGAACTAATGTCCGTGGCAGGACATTAGTGTGTGTGTGTGTGTGTGTGTGTGTGAAAGAGAGAAAGAGAGAGAGAGAGAGAGGGGGTGTGTGTTAGGGAGGGGTGTCTGTAGGCTTTGTTTACATTGGGAATGGGTTCACACACTCCCGTTCCCATGTTTAAGGGGAGATTTCCACCTGGAGGATTTTTTTCTGAACCTCTTTCTCCCTCATGTTTAGCCCCATTGCTTGTGAGATTTAAAGACGCTTGCCCCATTAGTTTGGCGATTTTAAGAACCCTCACCCCATTTCTGTCAATTTAAGACCATTCGTGCCATTTAGGTGTCGATTTTTTCCTGGCGAGCGATAGCGAGCCTGTAATTTAAGGGGAACCGGCCTTCGGCCGGGACATTTTTCTACCGAAAAATGTACAAATTTATCTTGAAAGGGGGTCAAGGGGGAGTCATTTTAAGCTTGATGGAAGTCTAGGGAATCAACTAAAAACCTCCCCTTAAAACTATGGCCTTTAGAAGCTCAAATTATATGTTTTTAAGGGGAGATGGGCCGGGTTTTTAAGGGGAGATGGGCCGGGGTTTTTTTTTTGGTCTATTAATTCATTTATTCCTATATTTCTTAGTTTCCTCGCTAGACCTCCATCAAGCTTAGAAAAACACCCCCTAGACCCCCCCTTCAAGATAAATTTGTACATTTTCGGTAGAAAGATCGCCAATGGGCGATTCCCCTCTTGAAATTTCAGGCTCGCAGTCGCTCGGCAGGAAAAAATAGACACCTAAATGGCACGAAAGGTCTTAAAACTGACAGCGAAATGGGGCGAAAGGTGTTAAAATCGCCAAACTAATGGGCCGAACGTCTTAAAATCTTAAAATACAATGGGGCTTAACACGAGGGAGAAAGGGGACCAGAAAAACGCCCCAGCCCCTCTTAAGGAGTCCAATGATCCCGGCAGCCCCAGGCCTGACCTAGAACTGGGGGCCTGGCTTGTTTACATATTACCAGGTATTTAGTACATACACATACATACATACATATACATACAGGCACAGATTCATATATACGTACATACATACATACATACATACACACATATATGCACACATACACATATATACACACACACACACACACACACAGAGCGAGAGAGAGAAAGCAGAAACTGACAGACAGACAGACAAACAGACAGACATCCCATAACAGTGTGATTGCAGTCCTCTTTAGCTGACCCAGTAACCCCTATTATTATAAGGGGAGATGGGTCGTTTTTCTAGACTCCCTTCTCCCTCATGTTTAGCCCCATTAGTTTGTTTTCAGATTTGACGATGTTTGCCCCATTAGTGTGTCGGTTTTAAGACCTTTCGCCCCATTTATTTGTCACTATGTGTGTGTGTGTGTGTGTGTGTGTGTGTGTGTGTGTAGGTTATTAAAGTCTATATAGGCCGCCACGGTGCCATGAGGAGACATTGGCACTCTCTCTCTCTCTCTCTCTCTCTCCTAGTGCCTGCAAGGGGGGGGGGGGTGTATATATTATTATAATCTTGCATATATTGTAGTTTTGTGTATAATATTCTTGTAGTATTATATTTGTATCGTAATCTTGTATTTATATATAAATTGTAGTCTTCTGTCTAGTGTAGCCTTGTAATGTTAGGTAGTTAGGTAGTTAGTTAGTTAGATAATTAGGTATTTTAACAGTTACTTAGTTACTCAGTCATATATATATACTATAGATAGATAGATAGATAATGGGGTATGTGACAGAGTACACACATACATAAACAAAACAACTCTTCAATTCTGTAGCCAACCCACTTCTCTCGTGGGTCAGGTCGGTACCGGTTAGTGTCGCCAATTTAGCTATTTTCCCGTTAGATCTGGAGAACTTTACTTCGATCTAGAGGCAAAATTTCACATCTAGCGACAATTATTCTAGCGATATTCTGGAGATTTAAACCATATACGAGGAATATTCTAGAGATTGTGGTGTTATTCTAGCGATATTCTAGCGATTTTCGGTTTTTATTTAGTATCTAGCAGACTTGATTTGGTAACCCTGGTACTGATACGTTCCATGAGGAGTTCCATGGTGTTCCTTATATCATCGTCTCCTGTCATGGGTGGCGGAGAGATACGGTTACGCTACTACCAACCGAGTTAATTTAATAGAGCTTCATGTTGCTATGCAGCTTCCCAATGTCTAACGTTAAATTTCTTGGTGTGTGTGTGTGTGTATGTTTACGTGTGTACGTGTGTGTGTGATTACGTGTGTGTTTTCGAAGACGGGACAAAAAGAGAAGGAGGAGAAAAAGGAGAAGAAAGGAAAAAAAAGGAGAAAAAAGAGGAGGATGAGGAGGGAAAAGGGAAGGTTAGGCTTGGTTGCGTTGGCTTGCTCCAGAGGTTTGGGGTTATTCTTAATAGATTGTTATGGTTTTGTGTGTAAGTCTATCAGTCTGTCTATATATCTATCTATTTATTTACCTATGTTTGTATCGTTCTATCCATCAATTTATCTATTTTTAGTCTTTCCACTAAAACTTATGTGAAAGCCTGTTTTTTTGTTTTCCTTTCAAATAATCTTGATCTTAGCTTGATATTATGTGTAAGTTCCCGTATTCCTCTCTCTCTCTCTCTCTCTCTCTCTCTCTCTCTCTCTCTCTCTCTCTCTCTCTCTCTCTCTCTCTCTCTCTCTCTCTCTCTCTCTCTCTCACATATATCCTTTTCACCTACTTTCTCCCCATATATATTCTGTCCTCGCAGACTTTCCCTCGATTTCTCTCGCACTTTCTCTCCCTGCCTTTCCTTCTTTCCTTCCTTCCTTCATTCATTCATTCCTCTCGTCCTCCCTCCCTCTCTCCCTTCCTTCCTTCCTTCCTTCCTTCCTTCCTTCCTCTCTTCCTCATTTTCTCCCTTCCTTCCTCCCTTTCCTCCTCCCTTCCTACCTTCATCTCTTCCCCCCTTTCTTCCTTCCTTCCTTCTGTCCTTCCTTCCTTCCCCAATCTCTAATTGTTTTTGCACTTCTTGTCTGTCTGGCTGTCTACCATTCGTTCGTTCATCCAACCATCCATTCATTTATTCATCCATCCTTCCATTCTTTCTGATTTGCATTATATCTTTTTCGTTGTTTAGGAGTACCCGTTCATATCGCTGTTGACATTTTACAACCCGCTTGTTATTATTCATGTTAGTAATTGGTGGTCGATTTAGTTTATAGTACGTAGGATTAAATGTGGTTACAGAATTATTATGGTATACCCTCGATTCTCGTTTTCTCTTTTTCTCTTGTTTTCTCTCATACACATACTTACCTCTTTCTTTCTCTCTCGCACACATACCTACCTTTCTATTTCACACATATATACACACACACGCATAACCACACACAAAATGACACACACACTCACACACACACACAATCACACGTACACACACACATACAGAACCAAACACACACACACACACACAATCACATGTACACACACACACACACACACACACACACACACACACACACACACACACACACACACACACATCTAATTACACGCGGGGAAACGGTTGCAAAATTATTGGTAAATCTTTTAACACACACGAATCTAAGAATTTCTTCTTCAATCGAGTTGTCAACTTGTGGAATGGGCTTCCCCGAAACGTTATAGACTGCATCACCGTTGATTCATTTAAACTCCGCGTAGACAAATATCTCGCATCAAACCCGCGACTGACTGCATTTGTAAATTAATAACTTTATTTTATCCCCCCCTCAGTTACTAACCCATCTGTCCCCTACTAACTTCCTAATCCTGCCACGGACATTAGTTCCAGGGCAGTAATTCCCTTTCCAATGTTCCCTTACCCACTCTAAACCACTGTTTGGACACTTGATCCTCAGTGTTTTGGAGGACAAGCAACCTAGAAGGGTCACTAGATCTGTTGTTGCTTGATTTCCTTTGTACTCCTTTGTACTCCTTTGTACACTTAACCCGCTAACCCGGTGACCCTGAGTTTCTCCCTAGGCCGAAGATAAGGGGGTGAAGGGGGGGGGGGGGGGAGGAGGGGTGTATATCCCCCTCCCCCCCCATTCCATCATCCCTCCGCCTTTGACAACCACGTAACCCAATTAAGTTTAACAGCTTCCTCTCTGATCGGCATACTACACCCTGTTCTAAGTAGGTAGGCCGGAATTCGTGAACCCTAGCCTCTGTAACGCAAATGTGGTTATTAACCCCTTTTGCGCACCTGGACGTGATTGCATCCTTACAGGGATACTTTAAAACCTTTGTGACCATCAGGGGTGTTTAGAAACCTTTAGTTTAATTACTTCAACCTCTGCAGTTGTCATTGAGCGAGTTGTGGGCAGAAAACTAATTTTGGAGAGGTAATTGTGAGATTAAGATCATTCTATTTCTGAATAATACACGACAACCCCCGGACCTGAAAATACTACACGACAACCCCCGGACCTGAAAAGGGTTAGATCAAATGGACTGTAAATTACCACATCTATCCCTTGGCTGACTCTTCCCAAATAGTAGAAATATTAGCTCGATTACTCTAGTAGTTTGTGAGTTGTCGAGGTTAATGTTCAACAGTTTTGGCCTACTTATTTGGAGCAGGGTATACCAGCTAAGAGTTTATTTGGAACAGGGTATACCAGCTAAGAGTTTATTTGGAACAGGGTATACCAGCTAAGAGTTTATTTGGAACAGGGTATACCAGCTAAGAGTTTATTTGGAACAGGGTATACCAGCTAAGAGTTTATTTGGAACAGGGTATACCAGCTAAGAGTTTATTTGGAACGGTATACCAGCTAAGAGTTTATTTGGAACAGGGTATACCAGCTAAGAGTTATTTGGAACAGGGTATACCAGCTAAGAGTTTATTTGGAACAGGGTATACCAGCTAAGAGTTTATTTGGAACAGGGTATACCAGCTAAGAGTTTATTTGGAACAGGGTATACCAGCTAAGAGTTTATTTGGAACAGGGTATACCAGTTAAGAGTTTATTTGGAACAGGGTATACCAGTTAAGAGTTTATTTGGAACAGGGTATACCAGTTAAGAGTTTAATTTGGAACAGGGTATACCAGTTAAGAGTTTATTTGGAACGGTATACCAGCTAAGAGTTTATTTGGAACAGGGTATACCAGCTAAGAGTTTATTTGGAACAGGGTATACCAGCTAAGAGTTTATTTGGAACAGGGTATACCAGCTAAGAGTTTATTTGGAACAGGGTATACCAGCTAAGAGTTTATTTGGAACAGGGTATACCAGCTAAGAGTTTATTTGGAACAGGGTATACCAGCTAAGAGTTTATTTGGAACAGGGTATACCAGCTAAGAGTTTATTTGGAACAGGGTATACCAGTTAAGAGTTTATTTGGAACAGGGTATACCAGCTAAGAGTTTAATTTGGAACAGGGTATACCAGCTAAGAGTTTATTTGGAACAGGGTATACCAGCTAAGAGTTTAATTTGGAACAGGGTATACCAGCTAAGAGTTTATTTGGAACAGGGTATACCAGCTAAGAGTTTATTTGGAACAGGGTATACCAGCTAAGAGTTTATTTGGAACAGTATACCAGCTAAGAGTTTAATTTGGAACAGGGTATACCAGCTAAGAGTTTATTTGGAACAGGGTATACCAGCTAAGAGTTTAATTGGAACAGGGTATACCAGCTAAGAGTTTATTTGGAACAGGGTATACCAGCTAAGAGTGTATTTGGAACAGGGTATACCAGCTAAGAGTTTATTTGGAACAGGGTATACCAGCTAAGAGTGTATTTGGAACAGGGTATACCAGCTAAGAGTTTAATCCTTGCAATCCCATGACTTCACATATCATAACATTGATAGTCATAGTATATACTGTAATTATAGGATATGTTGGTTCTCAGATTGAATATTGCTCGCCTTTT
This sequence comes from Paralithodes platypus, assembly GCA_032716605.1. NCBI lineage: Eukaryota > Metazoa > Arthropoda > Malacostraca > Decapoda > Lithodidae > Paralithodes > Paralithodes platypus. The sequence continues at coordinate 4,617,838 of CM064574.1, read as the reverse complement.
GTTTATGGATGTTCAGAGGTGGCCTTTACATAATATACAAAACACAACCATTACAGATACTTTTACGTTAAATGTTCAGTTAATCTTGTTGCCATTTTGCCGCCTCTTCGCATATTTACCGTGACACTGGGGCATCTGTTAGTGCTCATGCCTTCCCATCACAAATCCACATTTGCAGAATCTCTGCTTTTCAAATACCACATATCTTTGGAGATCCCTTCCTCAGAGTACATTTCTACCAACTTTCAATCTACAATAGTTTATATCTAGTTGTTGTATGTGTTTGTTTGTTTGTTTTTGTTCTCATGTGGGGAGCATCATTATACAAATGGATTATTTTGTTCAAGATATTTGTTTTTCTGTCTCTGTTCTCCTATTGAAAACAAAACAAAATCAATGGCTAACTCCATACGATTGTATTTACCTTTCTAAACCCTCTCCCTACAAAGCATCAGTCGTAAGTTGAATATAATATTCTGTATGATTCTAAAATTATATTAATCTACACATTTATCTGCAAGTGTACTAAATATTTATTTTATTTTTTCAGGTATGGACATTTCGGGTTATGGTTCGAGTTCGGCTGACGGGTAAATATGACCAATGTTTATTATGGATAGTATCCCCTCTCGTATACCAGGACGTGTTTTGTATCTTGTTCTCTGGCTGCCAAGAGAGAGAGAGAGAGAGAGAGAGAGAGAGGGAAAAAAGCAGGTCACCCCCCTTAAACTGCAAAAACGTAAAAAAAACAAGAAAAAAAAAACACATCTAAATATGGCTAGAATAAAATTAGCAGTGCGTCGATCGCCGGTACAGAAGGGATTAACCAAAGACCTGCCCGGCAAAAACTAAACTGGTGAGCCGGGGTAAGCTTTCTCTCATCGGGGTGGGAGAGGGGGGGGGGGGAGCGCGCGCGCTAGGGAAGAAGATGAGACCGGTTTACCAATTACCAACAACACGGCCCCCCCAAAAAAAAAAATAATACAAAATAAATTAATGTTGAGGAAAGATTATTCTATTGGTGGAGTATAGTTGTTGCTGTTCATGATTTTGTTGTTTTTGTTGTGGTGGTATAAATTATATATACAGGTATATAATATATTTTTTTTTTTTTTTGGGGGGGGGTTCAGTTAATGTTGCTAAGTACGTTATTGCTACTGGTGATGTGCGAGTGTGTTTTTTGTTATTGATGTTGATGTCATTCGTGATGGTATTCTCTCTCTCTCTCTCTCTCTCTCTCTCTCTCTCTCTCTCTCTCTCTCTCTCTCTCTCTCTCTCTCTCTCTCTCTCTCTCTCTCTCTTATAGACTGCAGCACCGTTGATTCATTTAAATTCCGCCTAGACAAATATCTCGCATCAAACCCGCGACTGACTGCGTTTGTAAATGAATAACTTTATCCTCCCCTCAGTTACTAACCCATATGTCCCCTACTAACTTCCTAGTCCTGCCACGTTAGTGGCAGGGCAGTAGTTCCCTTTCCAATGTTCCCTTACCCACTCTAAACCACTGTTTGGACACTTGATCCTCAGTGTTTTGGAGGACAAGCAACCTAGAAGGGTCACTAGACCTGTTGTTGCTTGATTTCCTTTGTACTCCTTTGTACTCTCTCTCTCTCCACGTCAAGCCCCATTTACTGGAACTATGAATGAAGCGTGCCCAACTGTCCCCTCACACATGAACAAGGGTGCATACGTCACGACAATGACTACCGCAGATTATACAGCACCGGACAAGAATATCGGAGTCCAGAAAATCGGAGTCCAGAAAATTGGAGTCCAGAAAATCGGATTCCAGAAAATTGGAGTCCAGAAAATCGGATTCCAGAAAATCGGAGTCCAGACAATTGGAGTCTCCCCCCCCCCCCCCCCCCTAAATATACTATGATAAATATATATAAGTACTGCTAGGTAGCAATGAAGAGAGAGTCGAGTTAGTGTGCGTATAACCTAGGGAAGAAAACGAAGATGTTCCGTGTAAGGTAGGCGAGGGTGCAGGGGTCACTCGGGCAAAAACTAGTGCCACTACAATGTTATATTGGGAGGAGAAAAGAAAACAAAAGGAGGTCGGGAAAGCGGAGGTTTGGGGGAAGGGGGCGGATTTAGGTACAAGGTGTAGTATAGTTTAAGAGCAAGCCCCAACAAATGATTGGGTAAGTTTACAAATAGATGCACCTGGAAAGACTAGAGAGTTATACTGGGCGTTTGCCTACATATATACTAGTACTGGACATGTATGAAACTACTATGGCTGTGTGTCGTATTAATGCCAAGTTTTCATAATTAACATCATATTTCACTACAAAATCTACCTTATAACCGAGTAATAGAGATGGAAACATGACAATTTACTCTCAGCTGGAAAAAAATTGACTATAGTCCTAACAAGGCTATTCGTTCAAGTGGAATGAAAGGTAGCACGTATTCCATGGACGTGCCTCACTTATGAAATTGACTAGATGTGGGTTGTCTTGCATAAACTTGGCAAAGAGTACTAAGAGGACTAAGTGAAGGCTACTTGTCAAAGAGTACTAAGAGGACTAAGTGAAGGCTACTTTGGACACTGTATACAAAGAAAGAGGACTAAGTGAAGGCTACTTGTCAAAGAGTACTAAGAGGACTAAGTGAAGGCTACTTTGGACACTGTATACAAAGAAGAGGACTAAGTGAAGGCTACTTGTCAAGAGTACTAAGAGGACTAAGTGAAGGCTACTTTGGACACTGTATACAAAGAAAGAGGACTAAGTGAAGGCTACTTGTCAAAGAGTACTAAGAGGACTAAGTGAAGGCTACTTTGGACACTGTATACAAAGAAAGAGGACTAAGTGAAGGCTACTTGTCAAAGAGTACTAAGAGGACTAAGTGAAGGCTACTTTGGACACTGTATACAAAGAAAGAGGACTAAGTGAAGGCTACTTGTCAAAGAGTACTAAGAGGACTAAGTGAAGGCTACTTTGGACACTATACAAAGAAAGAGGACTAAGTGAAGGCTACTTGTCAAAGAGTACTAAGAGGACTAAGTGAAGGCTACTTTGGACACTGTATACAAAGAAAGAGGACTAAGTGAAGGCTACTTGTCAAAGAGTACTAAGAGGACTAAGTGAAGGCTACTTTGGACACTGTATACAAAGAAAGAGGACTAAGTGAAGGCTACTTGTCAAAGAGTACTAAGAGGACTAAGTGAAGGCTACTTTGGACACTGTATACAAAGAAAGAGGACTAAGTGAAGGCTACTTGTCAAAGAGTACTAAGAGGACTAAGTGAAGGCTACTTTGGACACTGTATACAAAGAAAGAGGACTAAGTGAAGGCTACTTTGGACACTGTATACAAAGAAAGAGGACTAAGTGAAGGCTACTTGTCAAAGAGTACTAAGAGGACTAAGTGAAGGCTACTTTGGACACTGTATACAAAGAAAGAGGACTAAGTGAAGGCTACTTGTCAAAGAGTACTAAGAGGACTAAGTGAAGGCTACTTGTCAAAGAGTACTAAGAGGACTAAGTGAAGGCTACTTGTCAAGGAGTACTAAGAGGACTAAGTGAAGGCTACTTGTCAAGGAGTACTAAGAGGACTAAGTGAAGGCTACTTGTCAAAGAGTACTAAGAGGACTAAGTGAAGGCTACTTGTCAAGGAGTACTAAGAGGACTAAGTGAAGGCTACTTGTCAAGGAGTACTAAGAGGACTAAGTGAAGGCTACTTGTCAAGGAGTACTAGAGAGGACTAAGTGAAGCCTACTTGTCAAGGAGTACTAAGAGGACTAAGTGAAGGCTACTTGTCAAGGAGTACTAAGAGGACTAAGTGAAGGCTACTTGTCAAGGAGTACTAAGAGGACTAAGTGAAGGCTACTTGTCAAGGAGTACTAAGAGGACTAAGTGAAGGCTACTTGTCAAGGAGTACTAAGAGGACTAAGTGAAGGCTACTTGTCAAGGGAGTACTAAGAGGACTAAGTGAAGGCTACTTGTCAAGGAGTACTAAGAGGACTAAGTGAAGGCTACTTGTCAAGGAGTACTAAGAGGACTAAGTGAAGGCTACTTGTCAAGGAGTACTAAGAGGACTAAGTGAAGGCTACTTGTCAAGGAGTACTAAGAGGACTAAGTGAAGGCTACTTGTCAAGGAGTACTAAGAGGACTAAGTGAAGGCTACTTGTCAAGGAGTACTAAGAGGACTAAGTGAAGGCTACTTGTCAAGGAGTACTAAGAGGACTAAGTGAAGGCTACTTGTCAAAGAGTACTAAGAGGACTAAGTGAAGGCTACTTGTCAAAGAGTACTAAGAGGACTAAGTGAAGGCTACTTGTCAAAGAGTACTAAGAGGACTAAGTGAAGGCTACTTTGGACACTATACAATGATCAACCATTTCAGTTCGGTTAACTTCCTTTTCACTACAGTCTGGCTACGATTAGACGACTATATTAAGGGGAGGTATTTAGTTTGTTCCCTAGACCTCCATCAACCTTAAAATTACACCCCCTCGAGTCCCTTTCAAGATAAATTTGTACATTTTTCGGTAGAAAAATTTCCCGGACGAAGGCCGGGTCCTCTTAAATTACAGGCTCGCTATCGCTCGCCAGGATAAAATAGACACCTGAATTGCACGAACGGTCTTAATATGGGGTGAAAGTTCTTCAAATCGCTAAACTAATGGGGCAAACGTTTTATAATATCAAAAGCAATGGGGCTAAACATGAGGGAGAAAGGGGGTCAAGAAAACAATCCCTCAAGTGGAGACCTCCCCTTAAGTTTAGAAGGAGGAAGTGTTGGTGAGAGCTAACTGGATTATTATATATGTGTAGGTGAAACACAAACTATAAACAAAACGTCGAGAAACAGAGAGATGCCGGACAAATGAAACAGGGGTTACAAAGCAAGACTAGCAACGACAGGGCTTCAGTTAAGGGGAGGTTTCCACTGGAGGGATTTTTTTCTTGACTCCTTTCTCCCTCATGTTTAGCCACATTGCTTTTCGAATTTTAAGACGTTCGCCCAATTATTTTGACGATTTTAAGAACTTTCGACACATTTCTGTCAATTTTAAGACCTTTCGTGCCATATAGGTGTCGATTTTATCCTGGCGAGCGATAGCGAGCCTGTAATTTAAGAGGAACCGGCTCTCAGCCGGGACATTTTTCTACCGAAAAATGTACAAATTTATCTTGAAAGGGGCTCAAGGGGGTGTAATATTAAGCTTGATGAATATTTAGAGACCAAACTAAAAGACCTTCCCTTAAAGAGAGAGCTATATATTTTAGTGGGTATAAATGTCTCAATAGAAGTTTCACCGGGAAAGCCTGAAGAGAGATACGGGAGGGTCGGTCGTACGGTACAAAAACTGGTAGGCTACTTCAACTGTCCATCTTAACCGGGCGAGAAATTGTGTTGTGCCTACAGTATCTTCATGACTGAGCTGTGTTGTGAGCTTAAGGGAGGGATCCGTGGGAGGTCTCTTTGGATTTCCACTATTTCGCTCCATCAGTTTGGATACTGTTAAGACGTTTCACCCCACTAGTTTGGCGATAATAAGACGCTTAACCCCATTCAGATGGGGGGGGGGGGAGAGCTGCACCGGGAGAGGCCATTGACAGCGATAATAAGACGCTTAACCCCATTCAGATGGGGGGGGGGGGGGTGAGCTGCACCAGGAGAGGCCATTGACAGGTGAAGGGGGTGTCACGATTACAGAGGTTGGAACTACTATACCCTGTTCCAAATAGGTAGGCCAAAAGTCGTGAACCCTAACCTCTTTGGGTATTGAGCATCGAGTATTGGGTATCAGGCAGTATTAAGCATAGAGTATTGGGTATCGGCCATTGGGTATCAGGTATAAGGTATTGGGTATCGAGTATCGGGCATTGGGTATCGATTATCGGGCATCGTGTATCGGGTATTGGGCATTGGATATTAAGTATTGGGTATTGAGGAGGAGAGAAGATGATCCGGGAAAGACTACAGAGAAAAAAGCAGGCACCAGAGGGTCACGGTACAAAAACTGGTACTGGAACTTAAGTGATGGAGTACCCGAAGGAGGAGGAAGAAGAAGAAGAAGAAGAAGAAGAAGAAGAAGAAGAAGAAGAAGAAGAAGAAGAAGAAGAAGGAAGAGGAATAAGAAGAAGAAGAAGAAGAATAAGGAGGAGGCGGAGGAGGAGGAGGAGGAGGAGGCAAAGAAGAAGGAGGAGGAGGTGAAAAAAGAAGAAGACAGAACCCAGGTCAGGTCAGGTGAAGGTATTGAGGAATAAGCCTTTGCAACGGCACCTCGTATACCTACAGTGTTGAGAGAGGAAACTGTTGGAGTGTTTTTTGTATGTGTGTTATTAGTCTGTATATACAGTTGCTGGGAAGCTATGCCTTTGCAACGGCGTAGGGAGGAGTAGAAAGAAGAAGGAAGAAGAAGTAGCTGATGATGAGTAAGAGAGACGAAGAAGAAGAAGAAAGATAAATAAGAAGAAATATGAGGAGGGGAAAGAAGACGAAGAAGACGACCCACGATCGGAAAGTTGATCCTAGGGTACATAATCATTAAAGAGAAAGCCTAATCATAATTGGTAGTAATAAATGTCTGAATCGAAGGAGCTACACCGGGAAAGTCTATAGTAATTACAGAGAGAGAGAGAGGCAGGGGTCACGATAAAAAAAAAATATATATATATATATATATATAAATAAATAAAAACAGTCTATATATATAAAGTCGGGTATGCGGTATGCGCGTATGACCCAGGGCAGGAGAGAGAGGATGCTTCGGGAAAGACTACAGAGAAAAACTTGCAGGGGGGTCACTAATACAAAAACCGGTACTGGAACGAGAATACTGTATATACGACTGCCAGGACTCCGGTGGGAAAGTTGGGTTCAGGGCGTATAATAGGTCATGAGAGAGCTTAAATACTAGTTAGTATAAATGTTTCAAGAAGAGGGGATGTGTCGGGAAAGCCTAGCAAGAGGGATGGAAGGGGTCACTAATACAAAAACTGGGGCTGGAACTAGAATATAAAACTTAATAATGTGGGAATGTTGAGTAGGGCAATAGATAGCTTAGTTATTAGTGGTATAAATGTTTCAAGAAGAGGGGATGTGCCGGGAAAGCCTAGCAAGAGGGATGGAAGGGGTCACTAATACAAAAACTGGGGCTGGAACTAGAATATAAAACTTAATAATGTGGGAATGTTGAGTAGGGCAATAGATAGCTTAGTTATTAGTGGTATAAATGTTTCAAGAAAAGGGTGTGTGCTGGGAAAGCCTAGCAAGAGGGATGGAAGGGGTCACTAATACAAAAACTGGGGCTGGAACTAGAATATAAAACTTAATAATGTGGGAATGTTGAGTAGGGCAATAGATAGCTTAGTTATTAGTGGTATAAATGTTTCAAGAAAAGGGGGTGTGCTGGGAAAGCCTAGAGAGAGAGACAGATGCAAGGGGTCACTAATACAAAAACTGGGGCTGGAACTAGAATATAAAACTTAATAATGTGGGAATGTTGAGTAGGGCAATAGATAGCTTAGTTATTAGTGGTATAAATGTTTCAAGAAGAGGGGGTGTGCTGGGAAAGCCTAGAGAGAGAGACAGATGCAAGGGGTCACTAATACAAAAACTGGGGCTGGAACTAGAATATAAAACTTAATAAGGTGGGAATGTTGAGTCCTATGCGTATAGTAGCTCAATAGAGAGTTTAATTATTGGTATATCCTATAAGTATAAACGTGTTCAAGAAGAGGGGGTGCGCCGGGAAAGCCTAGAGAGAGAGAGAGAGAGAGAGAGAGAGAGAGAGATGCAAGGGGTCACTATTGCAAAAACTGGTACAACTGCCAAGCAAGATTTTGGGGGATGCTTTGGTGAAGAAAGAGATGGACCAGGATGAGAAAGAGGAGGAAAAGAAGATGCTGATTAACATTAAGATGAAGATGATGTCTGTGAGATCATAAATACTTATTAATATCGACGCCTGACTGAGGGCGAAGATTAGTTAAGTTTGGTTGAAATTATGTAATTTTGTTGGCAGTAGTAAAACAGCGGAAGAGTGTAGATAGCATTAGGAGAAGAAGAAGAAGAAGAAGAAGATAGTGATGATGAAGATGATGATAAAGAAGAAGAAGAAGAAGGACGAGGAGGAGGAGTTTAAATAGTGTAGATAGCAGTAGGAGAAGAAGATGATGATGAGGAAGAAGATAAAGGAGGAGAAAGGGAAGGGGGAGGAGGAGGAGGAAAGGGGGGGGGGTGGAGAGACATTGGGAAAGTTGTGCACAGGATATATAAAGGTTAAAGAGAAAGCCACATAATTGGTAGGTACAGGTGTGTGAATGGTGAGGGTTGGAGCGGGAAGGACCATAACAGAGAGAGAGTTGTTTTTTTTTTTTTTTATTTATTTTATTTTTTATTTTTTTTTTCTATGTGATTGAGGGAGGCAAAAGGCAGAACTGCCTATAGCGAGTGCCTCCCCCATAGTTGAAAGAGTGACAGGGCCAAAATCAAGGGATGTTCGAGCCAAAATGTGTGTGTGTAAAGATTATCTTGACTCCCTTCCTTCAAACTTCTTATTTTTTGTATTTCCAATAATGAGAGAGAGAGAGAGAGAGAGAGTAAATATTAGCTTTACTCCCTTCCTTCAAACTCCCTTCTTACTACTTTTATTGCTTTGCTATAATTAGAGAGAGAGCGAGAGCGGGAGAGAGAGAGAGAGAATCCAGGCTGGGTATGAAACATTTACTCATACCTTCATATTAGAGAGAGAGAGAGATGCAGGGGGCCACGACAACAGAAACAGGAACAACTGGCCACATATATTTCGGGGTATACATTGGTGGTGGAGGAGGAGGAGTTTGGCCAGGTCATGTCAGGTCAAGTGAAGGTATTGATAGATAAGTCTTTACAACGGCACCTCGTAGCTACTTTTCGAAGAGTGTTGAGAGGCGAGAATGGGTGAATGAGAGAGAGGAAGGTGTTGGAGAGGCTTTCTTATGTGTGTTATTAGTCTGTATATTTTTTTTTTTTTTTTTTTTTTTTAAGAGACAATGAATGGAGGAAGGAAAAACACAGATAAAACAAAAAGGTCCATGTGCCTAAAGGCATCCTCCTTCACCATATGCTGATGGTGAAGGTATTGCGGAATAAACCTTTACAACGGCACCTCGTAACTACTTTTCTAAGAGTGTTGAGAGGGGAGAAGGGGTGTTGAAGAGAGAGGAAGCTGTTGGACTGGCTTTGTTACGTGTGTTATAAGCCTTTACAACGGCACTTCGTATCTGCTTTCTGAAGAGTGTTGAGAGGGGAGAAGGGGTCTTGGCGATAGAGGAAGCTGTTGGGGTGGCTTGGTTGTGTGTGTTACTAGTTTGCGTATAACCCACAGGAAAAGAGGGGCACTGCACCGGGAAGGACCGAAGACAGATGGAGGGGGTCACGGGGCAAAAACTGGCACCACCCGAACGCAAGATGCTGGGGGGGGGGGGGGGGGGGGGGGGGGGGATAACCTGCTAGAAGAAGAAGATGCAGAAGAAGAAGAAGGTGGGAAGAAAGTCGGGTAGGTTTGCGTATGTAACCCGTGGGAGAAGAGAGGCACTGCACTATTGGGGGGGGGGGGGGGAGACAGGTGCAGGGGGTCACGGTAGAAAAACTGGAACGCAAGATGGAATGGAGGATACCTTACTAGAGGAAGAGGAGGAGGAGGAGATGAAGGAAAAGATGGAAAAGAACTGGAAAATTATCTTGGGGTTTGGAGGGTAAACGATAAAGAAAGGCAAGAGAAAACTAAGAAACAGATACGAAGATAAATAACAGGAGAATATTCTTGAGGTGTGCAAGGTAAATGATTAATTATAATATATTATAATTAAGCTGAATGATTATTAAAGGTTAATGAAAAACGATGATATATTAATACTGATACGGTGTTGATTGGATGAACATGAGAAAGTATTGTAGATTTAAAAACAAGAATTGTAAATGAAACTTCAGAATAACTGTACAAGAGTATTCCAATAATTAAGGTAAGGTGTTGCAGGAAACCGGGAAAAGATGAGCCTGGTTGCAAAAAGTGGGTCTGTGTATACGCCTTAGAAGGAAGTGTGTGTGTGTGTGTGTGTGTGTGTGTGTGTGTGTGTGTGTGTGTGGGAACCTGCTTTCATTGTAAACATCATACCAACATACCAGTCTCAACAGAACATCCACCCAGTATATAAACCACTTTGTTCACTTATTGACACGTCCAGGTGTTACAAGACTAGTATTAAATATGCTACTTTAGCCATATATCCGTATAAAAATAGATAATGCATAATCAAACTTTAACAATCAAAGTCATAGGTCATGGCTAGGCCTATATATAATTGTTTACCTTAAAAACTAATAACTAGTTAAAATAACGTACATGAAGATACTGTGCCTCAGTAACACCTTGGACATAATATGTGCAACGGTACACATGCTTTGTAAAACTGCAATATAGCAATATTTGTCTTTCGTGTACAGTATATGCATGCACATACATATAGTACCAACATGCCATATTGCAAATATTCACGAAATTAAAGGGACATTTTGATGCTAACTGGGGGTGCAACAAAAGGGATTCTGATGGTATTGATGAGTTTATATAGAGATATATTCTAAACTTTACACACACACACACACACACACACATACATAAGAAGGAGAGAGAGAGAGGGAGAATGAATCCGGGAACGACAATTGGCCTACTAAAGAGAAACCTCAACAACGGAAAGGAACAGCCATAAAATAGAACAGGTCCCGCGCTGAATTTTCGAGTTCCCCCCACAAAAACTGCCCCCCCCCCCCCCCCCCAAGTAGAGGATGAGCACAGGGGGGTAGGGGGATAGCGGGGTTAGATCAGGTCAACGGGAAGGCAGGGCAGTGGGGCGACAGGGGGGGGGGGGGGGGGGGGGGGGCCACTGGGGCGATGTGAAGAGTAGGGGGGGAGGTATTGGGGAATTTGGGGAGGGGCGGGGGACAGGGGAGGGGAGAGGCTCTGGGGCCATGTGTGGGGGGGCAGGGGGGAGGGGGGGGGGGGGGACAAGAAAGGTACATGGGGACCAGAAAATTATATCAGTAAATTATAAACTGGGGGTGATAGTAATTCCTGAACCAGAAATGGGGCTGGGAATGGAGGAAGACTTAGTACGCTCTCTCTCTCTCTCTCTCTCTCTCTCTCTCTCTCTCTCTCTCTCTCTCTCTCTCTCTCTCTCTCTCTCTCTCTCTCTCTCTCTCTCTCTCTCTCTCTCTCTCTCTCTCTCTCCTTTTTACAGTATATATATATATATATAAAGGCAGAGAGGGACAGCGAAAAAGCTGTATTAAATCTCCAGCGTCAATGGTGATCACTTCCTAATATTTTCAAAACACTGATAAATGGATAATCGAAAATTGAAATCGCTTCCATCCATTTATAGCTACTATACCGATTAATGTGTTATGCAATTAAATATATATAATTATGTAAGTATTCATAAGTACACAGGTTAAACTTAATTTGAAATCCAGGTTAGTGGAAACTGTGCTGAACCCTCTAGAAATTCATCCAAGTCACCCATTAAAAGGGGTGAAGAAAACGGGATAAACCTGCTTCTAAAACCAACATGGCATGAATATTTTGTGAGTGTGTGTGTGTGTGTGTGTGTGTGTGTGTGCAGTACATGTGCGTGTGAATGTGTGTACAGTACATGTGCGTGTGTATGTGTGTATGAATTTGTGTTTATGGATGTGTGTGTGGGTGTGCATATGTGTTCATGTGTGTATATGCTCGTGTGTATGTGAGTGTATGTGGTTGCAAGTGTGTGTATACGTTTGTCGGTGATTGTTATTGTATGCTAATATGTGCCTTATTATGTGTGTGATTGTGTATGTCTGTTCTTCCTAGGTTTGTTTTACTCTCTCTCTCTCTCTCGCTCTCTCTCTCTCTCTCTCTCTCTCTCTCTCTCTCTCTCTCTCTCTCTCTCTCTCTCTCTCTCTCTCTCTCTCTCTCTCTCTCTCTCTCTCTCTATCTATCTATATATACCGGTATATATATATCTGTTTTGCTATATATCTATCTATCTATCTAACTATCTCTATATGTGTATGTATACATTCCGTTTCTCACGATGTATCATTATATACAGTATATACAACTGTAGAAACTTAATACTTGAGCTTAATGTTTCATCCATTGCTAGAAGTTTCTCTCTGTTGTTCTCACGACTTTCTTCTCCCATTATGTCTATTGGCGCGAAAGTTTGGGAGAAAATTACTCTTATAAAGCCGTCAAAAAAATCACACACAGATATGGCTAGGTTTTGTGTAGTTACAATAACACATTTTAATTCATGAGAATTTGAAATACTGAATCGTTATACTGACCATTTAATTTGGTGACTTCTACCTTCTGGCTGACGATTTTTTTTTTTTTTTTTTAAGCTTGATGGAGGTCTAGCGAGAAAACTAAAAACAACAAATAATTAATAAATAAATAAATAAATAAACCAAAAAGAAACACTACCCCTTTAAGAGTGTGATTAATGTAGAGAGTGTAGAGAAAGTTGCAGGGATCCTAGTAACCCATATAGCCACCACCACCACCAGGGAGCTAATATAAGTGTCTTGTCTGTGTGGGTGAGGGGCTTCTAGTTTAGTTACCCGTGCGAAGTACTGGTTTTCTCTAGTGCTTCCATTTTCTCTCTCCTCTCTGCCTCGCTCTCTCGCTCTCTCTTTCTCTCTCTATCTATCTATCTATATATTTATATATATATATATATATATATATATATATATTGACAGAGAGAGAGGTATTCCTTTATGTATTTATTTTTAGATAAGTAAATGTCTATACATACACAGGACTTACAGGGGATGAGTACTCCGAAATCATTGTTTGGTAATAAACCAATTATGTAAGCCAATTGTTTAGTGAGAGCATACAGGATATGCATATATAAATATGATATAATATAACATAGGCTATTCATATTTGGTTATCCAGTATATAGCCAGACATTATTTGTACACAGATACATTTAATGTATAGTTAAGAAAAAATGTGTTTGTATCAAATATTTTTAACATTTTTATAGGACTTCGTGAAACCCAAGAGGTCCAGGTTGTTGTAACGTTTCTCAAATATTGCGGCGTACACACACACACACACACACACACACGATCAGAGAGTTAGATCGTGTTAACTACTTAAACTATAATTATCTGCACTTAATTAAGCGCACAGATTACTGGTTATTATCGGGTGTATATAATTATCTGAATTAACCAATTATTTCTTGCACTGAGCTGAATCAGTTATATATCTTATTCATGCACGATAGTTGACGGAGAGAAAGCGGTTCTTTGTTATAATCAGCTAAACCCACTTTCTCTCACTCTCTCTCTGTATATATATATATATATATATATATATATATATATATATAATTAGTTTGCTCCCTAGACCTCTATTAAACGTAAAAATAACTCCCCCGAGACCATCCTTCGAGATAGATGTGTACATTTTTCGGTAGAATAAGTGTCAGGAAAAATATCGATGCCTAAATAGCACGAAAGGTCTAATAATCTAACTAATAGTGTGGACATCTTAAGATCTCAAAAGAAATGGGACTAAACATGAGGGCGAAATGGGTTGAATAGGCATATGGATTAGACAGACTGGGTGTGAGAGGGACCTGCCCCTGTATTTACCAGTAGGCCGTCTGTAGATTCCCGTTATATATATTCCAATGTTATTAGATTTTCCAATAATCTAGTAACCGGAACAGGGTGGCAGATTACCATAGATTTTTTTTTTTTTTTTTTTTTTTTTTATTCAGGCAACTATTACACGATTTTATGCAGCTTAGGAAGGACCTCTAGCAATGATAAGGCTTCAAACTATCTCAACCAACCCTTATAACTACCACAGATCCTTCCTAAGCTGCATAATATCGTCTAAATATAGCTAGAATAAAAGATAACACACGTCGCTGGTACTGAAAGGGTTAAGGGGAGATTTCCACTTGAGGGACTTTTTACTTGACCCCTTTCTCCCTCATGTCTAGCCCCATTGCTTTTGAGATTTTAAGACGTTTGCCCCATTAGTTTGGTGATTTTTAAGAATTTCCGCCCTATTCTGTCAATTTTAAGACCTTTCGTGCCATTTAGGTGTCGATTTTATCCTGGCGAGCGATAGCGAGCCTGTAATTTAAGAGTAATCGCCCTTCGGCCGGCACATTTTTCTACCGAAAAATGTAAAAATTTATCTTGAAAGGGGGTCAAGGGGGTGAAATTTTAAGATTGCTGGAGGAGTAGGAAACAAACTAGAAACGTCCCCTTAACTAATTGCCATCGGTTCATTGTTATATAGTTGTGGCTTTGCTGTGTTTTGATATTGTATTAATTATGGTACAATCTGTGCATAATCATAATCGTTATAATATTTGTTATTTTATCTAATTTTTGTATCGAATTGTTATTTTTGATATTTAATATTTTTTTATTTAACTATTTATTTATTTTATTTATATATGTGTTTGTTTGTTTGTAATTACTTGTGTATTAATTACTTGTGTATTAATTACTTGTGTATTAATTACTTGTGTATTAATTATTTGTGTATTAATTACTTGTGTATTAATTACTTGTGTATTAATTACTTGTGTATTAATTACTAGTGTATTAATTACTTTTGTATTAATTACTTGTGTATTAATTACTAGTGTATTAATTACTTGTGTATTAATTACTAGTGTATTAATTACTAGTGTATTAATTACTTGTGTATTAATTACTTGTGTATTAATTACTTGTGTATTAATTACTTGTGTATTAATTACTTGTGTATTATAATTACTTGTGTATTAATTACTTGTGTATTAATTACTTGTGTATTAATTACTTGTGTATTAATTACTTGTGTATTAATTACTTGTGTATTAATTACTTGTGTATTAATTACTTGTGTATTAATTACTTGTGTATTAATTACTAGTGTATTAATTACTTGTGTATTTCGTACAGTACAATGGCGTTCATTGATATGATATTTACCTGGTATTGGTGTACAGACAAACACAAACGGAATATACCATTTTTAAACCACCTTGTAGAAATTATGCATATACATTTAATGGAGCTTATGAATTAACCTCTTCTGTACTGCGAACGTCTTTTTTCACTTAAATCTGGCTACTATCAGACGATTTTATTCAGTTTCAAAAGGGTCTTCAGGGATTTAATAGGCTTCGAGCTATCTCACTTAACACTTAACACCCTGGGCGGGTGCCCGACCCCGAAAGGGGTTGAAATAGGGGAGCTATCCCCCCGCCAAAGGCGGCTTTCTAGGGCCTTTCCTAGCTGATGCTGAGAGGATTGGGTTCTAGTCATGTGGTGATGGGCTGGTCTATCAGAGTGAGAACGGAGCGATCTCTGCCGTACCCATAGCTTACTCTGACTGTTCCTTTAACTTATATATTTTCTAGATCTCAAGTGACGGCGTCTTTTCCGTGGATTGACCTCCTAATCTACCAAGATTGGAAGCCAAAGCGTCACATTTTTCCCTTGCCCCTCAACTTTCTCTTCATAATTGCTGAGGGGCACAGGGCCCTGGGTGGGGCTTTGGTTTCCCGGGCATTTCCGCACCCTCCTCAGCTCCCCGCCATGGAGTGGCTTCGGTCACCCAGGCTTTATTGTGGTCGGCAGGGAGGGTTCTGTGGGGGCGCTCGGTTATGGCCTTGGAATTGCTCGGGGCCTTGGGGCTGTTCGGCCAGGCAGCTTGGGGAACAACAACAACAACAACAACACCACTTTTTACCACCTCAGATCCTTCTCAAACTGCACAAAATTGTCTATATATATATAGCTAGAATGAAATTAAAATGATGTCGCCGGTACAGAAAGGGTTAATATATATATGCATTGAATATACCCAATTGTTTTTATGATGATGACGTTTTGACGCTGCATACCCTTATTATTGTTATATCATCAGGCGAATATATTAACCCCTTCAGACTCGTATGACGCAGAGGTTGCCAGATTAGCAATAAGAAATAGAGTTCTCTCACTCTTATAATTACCTCTCCAAAATTAGTTTTCTGCCCACAGTTAACTCAAAGACAACTGCAGAGGTTGAAGTAACTAAACTAAAGGTTTGTAAATACCCCTGATGGTAACAAGGGCTTTAAAGTATCCCCAATAGGCTCAACACAGCTAACTCAAAGACAACTGCAGAGGTTGAAGTAACTAAACTAAAGGTTTCTAAATACCCCTGATGGTAACAAAGGCTTTAAAGTATCCCCAATAGGCTCAACACAGCTAACTCAAAGACAACTGCAGAGGTTGTAAGTAACTAAACTAAAGGTTTCTAAATACCCCTGATGGTAACAAAGGCTTTAAAGTATCCCCAATAGGCTTAAAATTGCGTCATATGTCGGAGAGGGTTAAGTTTAGGAAGGACTTACATGTGGGTTTTAAAAAGATGATTTCTACTGTTTTACGGTTAGAGGTTCTTCTTAACCTGGATATAATACACACAATTAGCCCATGGTAGTGATAGGGTTAAGGGGAGATTTCCACCTGGAGGATTATTTTCTGGACCCCTTTCTCCCTCATGTTTAGCCTCATTGTTTTTGAGATTTTAAGATGTTCGACCCATTAGTTTGGCGATTTTAAGAACCCTCGCCCCATTTTCTGTCAATTTTAAGACCATTCGTGATATTTAGGTGTCTACAGTATTTTCCTTTTGTTAAGTACAGTTTAAACCACAGTATTTTCCTTTTGTTAAGTACAGTTTAAACCACAGTATTTTCCTTTTGTTAAGTACAGTTTAAACCACAGTATTCCTTTTGTTAAGTACAGTTTAAACCACAGTATTTTCCTTTTGTTAAGTACAGTTTAAACCACAGTATTCCTTTTGTTAAGTACAGTTTAAACCACAGTATTTTCCTTTTGTTAAGTACAGTTTAAACCACAGTATTTTCCTTTTGTTAAGTACAGTTTAAACCACAGTATTTTCCTTTTGTTAAGCACAGTTTAAACCACAGTATTTTCCTTTTGTTAAGTACAGTTTAAACCACAGTATTTTCCTTTTGTTAAGTAGTTTAAACCACAGTATTTTCCTTTTGTTAAGTACAGTTTAAACCACAGTATTCCTTTTGTTAAGTACAGTTTAAACCACAGTATTTTCCTTTTGTTAAGTACAGTTTAAACCACAGTATTCCTTTTGTTAAGTACAGTTTAAACCACAGTATTTTCCTTTTGTTAAGTACAGTTTAAACCACAGTATTTTCCTTTTTGTTCTCAACTTTCTTGTTAAATACATATATACAAACTCATAAATCATTAATACAACTCCATCGAAATGTGGAATCGTGAAAGTTAACCCTGCAAATCCAGTTTTCTGTAGCGCTTTCATTAACATTGCAAATAATAAAAGTTAGCCCTACAAGTTACGTTTTCTGTAATACTCGTACTGTGGTCCGTTTTCTACCCGCCTCCCATTTTATAAACGTGTCCAGGTGAGATAACGGTAGTGACCCCGTTACCTGGCCAGGTGGGTCTTGGTGATGACTCTTAAGGTTCAGTGTGTTGGCTGCGGGGGAAGGGGGAGGTTGTGTGACCCATCTTCTAGCCATTGATGTTCCTATAATACGGTTACTTTAGTCCAATTATTGTATATAGGTCAACAATCGTGGCTCCTAACGTCTGTAACTCAGAAAGGGCTAGAGCAAATAAGCCTGTACATTTCCTTCACCTATTCCCTGGGTGACTCTTACCAAATAGCAGACATACTAGCTCGACTACTCTAGTAATTTTTGAGTTACAGAGGTTAGGGGTCCAGATTTTTGGTTTACTTATAATTAATTAACTATAGATAAATCAATTAGTAGGCCATGTAGACTAATATATTCCAACCAATGCTAACTAAACTAGAGCTAAGCTATAGTCCTAACCTAATCTGAACGACATTGCTTAGAGGTAGCTAAACGTAGATTAGAATGACTAGTCGAATAATTGCTTATTTTTCCCATAATCCTTCAATTATCTAGAAGGGGGTCTGTGGAATGTTGTTGTTTTTTTTGTTTTTGTTTTTAGTTTGATATTAAAAATGTTTAGGGAGCAAACTAAAACAAATATATATACCAGTAATAAACAAAATAAGTACTGTACATAATATATAATAACGTCCCCTTAAATGTCGGTATATTCATTCGGTGGGAAAGTTGTGTTCTAGGTCTGCGGGAGTTTCGAACCGGGGTCACACGAACGATATATTTCCGTCAATTTTCGAAGAGCAAGTTATTTCTCGGAGTATTTTGAGGCTCTTTCCCTTTGGCTTCAGAAACTAGACATGGGGTAGACTATGTTTGGGGGCTGATTTCTGATGAAGCTTAAATTTTGAAGATGTCTGACTAAAATTGCCCGGAAAAAATGACTGAAGAATAGCTCGTGTGAGACTGTTTGCAAGTGTCTGTGTGTGTGTGTGTGTGTGTAGCAGGAGTGGTGGTGGGGGGGGGGGAGGGGAGATTGAATATACCTGTCGTTACCTCTAGAATATCATATAGCATTATTCTTATTGTACTGGATTAGGGGGCTAAGAATGTTCCAGTCCTGCTTCCTCGGCTATCAGGAACACTGGGTCAAGTTCGTTGCTTGGGGAAGGTAATAGTGTGGAAGGGGTGGGGGGGGGGGGGTAATGTGGAAAGGGTTTATCGTGGCAGAGGAATGTTTAGTTTAATTTAGCTTAGTTTATTTATTTGGCCAAAGATATTTTACATACACGTGTCAACATTTACAATGAAAATGATATTGACAGTCCTGGCTGAGCCTTTTTGGGAGCATGAAAGCTCTCTTAAAAGGCACATCAGATATCTTAAAATGGTTAAACAATATATAACAGGCGGACATATAATTACAACAGTGTTAGATTCATAATACAATATGGCTAGGACTTCAGGCTAACGTTACAATGTAGGTTGTTGCTGTGTTCTTATTTCTTCTTGTTCAGTCACTTATACACATTTTTGGACCCCCTATGTTTGTCTTTATGCAAATATAACTAAATGGATTGAGTTTTGGATGAAACTTGTTTTTCAATAGCGCGTATGTATAGTAATGTAGTTGATGTACAGACAATTATAGTCATTAATTCGTTTCCAGAGATATACTTCCTAAATTAACATCTTCATTATCATCAATCATCATCATCATCATCATCATCCCCACACACTGAATGAATGCTAACCTTCCATCTACTGTACACCCACACTAACCAACATATTTTCTCACCCAAGATTTATTAGCGAGCAGATACTGTTAAGCGAAGGTATTTGGCCGATCCCTGGAGATAGTTCACTCTAAAAGTTCCCACTGGTTTTATAAGGGGTCATAATGTGTACAGTCACTCATATAAACTCATGTACAGTTGGCCACATAAATTCTGCTCCTCTCCGTGATCTTAAACATTGAAATATATAACGTCGGATTGAATTACGAGTAGTTTCTTATGAAGTGGTAAACTCATCTGATTAGTCCACTGATAATTAAAAGAAGCCACACTCGCAATTCATACCATTTGACTTCCATACATAAGAATCACGTCGAGGAACAACTTATGTGGCCAACTGTACCTCCTATGTATGTATGTATGTATGTGTGTATGTATGTATGTGTGTGTATGTATGTATGTGTGTGTATGTATGTATGTATTCTATGTATGTATGTATGTATCTCTGATTTATGTATGCATGTATTTATGATTAATGTATAATTGTATATAATTATGTATACTGTATAATTATGTATGCTTAAAGCATAACCTTTATAGACTGAAATTTGGGAGCTATTGATGCATGTTTTCGTTTTATGAATAGTAAATTACAGTCTTTGATTAAAACTGATGGTTATAATTACATACTGAACGTCTAAGGAAATTCAAGACATGTTATACAATCTTGTACTATTGCACTATCTTCTATCCAAACATAAGATACAGTAGTGTTCATATTTGTATTATAATTATGTATTGTAGTATGTATTATATGTGTTATTGTACATGACGAAAATACTGCATTATGTAATATACGTGTTATTATATGTGTCATAGTAGTTATTATTATCTCTGTGACCAAAATTACTGCATTATGTAATATGTGTGTTTATATGTATTGTAGTATGTATTATAATGTGTTATTAATGGTGTCTCTTTCTGTCTCCAGGTATGTTGGGTCAGCTTCCACATCTTATGGTAAAGTACATATGAATGTTATTGATAATAGTATACTTCTATCAAGCTAACCTGGCAGAAAAGCCCCATTCCTATACTCGCCATGGATATAGTCAACACAAACCAATGATTGGTGTATAAATCGATTTAGAAGGGGGGGGTCATGTTTTTGTTTTTGTTTTTTTGTTTTTTTTAAAGTGTGATGGAGATCAATGGAGGAAACTAAACAAAATAATACGAATATATATTAATAACTTGACCAATATAATAAACCCTTCCCCTTTAACCCTTTCACGCACAGGACGTGATTTGAAACTATTCTGAGACACTTTAAAGCCTTTGTAACTATCAGGGGTGCTTAGAAACCTTTAGTTTATTTACTTCAACCTCTGCAGTTGTCTTTGTGTTAGCTGTGGGCAGAAAACTAATTTTGGGGAGGTAATTATAAGATTGAGATAACTCTATTTCTGATTGCTAATCGGCAACCCCCGCATCCACACGTGCGTGAAAGGGTTAAGCTCAATCAGATTACACGGGTTTTGTTGATGTCCATCCCTCACACATCCAAACCACATTCTCATTACTTTACAGTTACTCATTCTCACCTTATAGAGTGGTGTCTCTCTCTCTCTCTCTCTCTCTCTCTCTCTCTCTCTCTCTCTCTCTCTCTCTCTCTCTCTCTCTCTCTCTCTCTCTCTCTCTCTCTCTCTCTCTCTCTCTCTCTCTCTCTCTCTCTCTCTCTCACTTATAAAATCAAACTCAGAGTTATATTTTACCCCCTAACATTACCAAATATTATCGTTGGTCTGTTCTTACACTCGCATTATGGTACTCTGAATTACCTTTTGTCCCACGCCTTGACACTCAGAGAGCCTATTCCTTCCACACCCACTCATATAATTCCACCAAATTCCACTTAAGCCGGTATCACACGAGCACCTTTTCCCTCAACATTTATCCTCAACACTGGTCAGGAAGCTTATGAGGTCAACATTTGATATACAATATTTCTGTCACCTAAGTTCATCTATCATCAGTCTAGTTTCCGATACCGGTGCAAAATATTCCAGAAATGTTGCCAGAAAAATGTTGACCATCGCATGTTGACTATAAAAGCTCTCGTGTGATACCGGCTTAACGTACGGTTCCTCATTATTCCAATTCGACACACCCATACAGAGTAGGTCAATATCCTAGGGATGTGATAAGGAGTTGCTGGAACCCCTGTTTCATTTGTCTGGCCTCCCTCACTGTTTCTGTTGGTGCCTCACCTACACAGAGAGTAATCCAGCTAGCTCTCACAAACACCTCCTTCTCCTCCGATCCATTTCACTACTCTAAACAAGCATACCACTCTTCTCTCCAATACTATACACCAATAAATTTGTTAGATTTGGCTCTCACTTTCTCAGCTTTGGGGAAGACACTTGTTGCAGGCAGCTTTGCCTTTGTCACCTTCATACACATAGACAAAAATACATCTTCATACCTACACATTCACAGTTCTAACTTTCAATTTGTTCCTTATAGTGTTCCCTTCTCAAATTGTTATATATCCACTTCATATTTGTGTGTGTGTGTGTGTGTGTGTGTGTGTGTGTGTGTGTGTGTGTGTGTGTCAGTAGAGATGCATGTGTGCTTATGTGTAAATGAGTGTATCAGTGTGTGTGAGGGGGAAGGTTGAGTGTGTGTTTTGTGTATGTGTGTGCTATTGTGTGTGCTCTGTGTGTGTGGGTGTGGGTGGGTGACTGGATAGGTGTGGGTGTGTCTGTCTGTGGTGGTAAGAGAGTTGCAATGTCATAATGGGTTTGTGACCTATTGCTTTAAGCTTTAGCAATGTTGACTTAACGGTGCAGTATTTAGAACACAAATAGTTGAAAAGACTGCCAATGGTATGTGTTAGTATGTCATGAAGATCTATAAATAATTATATATATATATATATATATATATATATATATATATATATATATATATATATATATATATATATATATATACGTGTGTGTGTGTGTGTGTAAAGTTCCCCAAGACAGTGTGGTGGTGAGTTACGGTTCCGGTTAATTGGTAAGATGACTTAGTGGTATTGGTGAACGATACTATCACCTCGGGGGTCACACACACACACACACACACACACACACACACACACACACACACACACACACACACAGCTGATGATGGGTCGGTAGTTCATCCCCATCACTTGACACACTTTATAGATAACCCCTACGATACCTTTATCTATTTATTGTTTTCTATACATAATATTTGTTATATATTTGTTTTAATAACGTACCGTATACTGTATATATTATATTTGTATATACTATACATTTATTTATTTATATATACAATTTACACATATATGTTTTTTTCTTTTTTCTTTTTTTTTTTTTGGGGGGGGCTAGCGGTTCTTCCTAAGCTGTATAAAATCGTCTCTTGTTAGCAACAATTGAATGGAAGAGACGCTATGTAACCAAATAGCTTACACATATGAGGTAAACTATACACCTAGTCACATTGCCAAGAGTACTGTATATTCGTCGCCGCGGTAAGTAGTGATCCAAGGGCGTCAGGATCACTGTAAATTGAATTATTCTTGAATTGTAGACATTCCCAGTGATTTGTTTGTTAGGTAGAATATAAAGTATCAAAGCTTAAAATTACTGTAATATTTAATATTTGTT
The DNA here is from genome assembly GCA_032716605.1 of Paralithodes platypus. Lineage (NCBI taxonomy): Eukaryota > Metazoa > Arthropoda > Malacostraca > Decapoda > Lithodidae > Paralithodes > Paralithodes platypus. The sequence continues at coordinate 4,594,969 of CM064574.1, read as the reverse complement.
ATTGTTATTTTTTAAGAGTCTGTCTGTTGATAGTCCTTTCTTAAGCTGAATATTAATGATTGGCGCACTAGCAATATTATTGAAATTATCATGAGGAAAAAGTTACTTTTTTATACGAGATATTGTCATAACTAACAAACATAACCTAGCGTTAGAATTTGGGAGTTATTTTGGGCTTCATTAATATCTCTCTATACCGTAGATCACTCTGAAGCTGAATACAAATATATAGTTTTCGGCAGGATATGAGAAAATATAGTAATCGCACTGAATTGGTAAATATGCTTCAAATAATAATATAATCTTAGTCAGAATAAGATCACATTATTTTCGTGGCGTTATTAGGCTATTTTATTAGACGATTTATGCAGCCGAAAAAGACCTGGGCTAATTAAGTGGTTATAATATAGTGTTTTCACTCTTTGTTTCTTAGAGGACCTTCCTAAGCTGAATAAAGTCACGGGAATGATTATACTGATAAAAACAAATTGAAGTCATGGTACCAAAGGAAACAGATCTTCCTCACCCGAATAACATCGTCTAAGAGTAAATTGACCACTTGCTAGATTCAGGCTATAAGGAAGTTGGAGCCGAAAACATCGATGTACAACAGAAATGCAATAATAATGTATATTTTTGATGGATAGAAAGTATGGTGAACTTGGTTTAAGTCATTATATATGCAATACAAGCACATTTTACCTCTAAATTCTGCTAAATATCGATATAAAAAAAAATCCAACTTCCTTATAGCCTGAAACTCGCAAGTGGTGAATTGGGCCGATCGATAAAAAAAAATCCAACTTCCTTATTGCCTGAAACTCGCAAGTGGTGAATTGGGCCGATCGCCGCTAGAGGGCCGCGAAGGTGAGAGAGAGAGAGAGAGAGAGAGAGAGAGAGGGAGAGGGAGAGGGAATGAGGGCGAAGACTTGAGAGCTCTTCAGTACAGCTTATACCATCATGTGAGGCAGAGCAACCCGCGCTCTCTGCCTTCCATATCACTCGCTCGTTCTCGTCAATGATCACATAAAACTGACTTTGGAGAGGGAGGTTTAAAGTTCATGATACAGAAACTTAATTCATTGGAGATTTGGAGTGTGTCATTAAATAAAAACAATTAACTAAAGCGAAGTTTATGGTTGAAACTAATTGACATAACATAGTCTATCATTAAAGACAACTGATTTAATACAAGTGTTGACGTTTATACTTAATGACTGAGCTTAAACTTATATATCTTACTAGTGAAGAAATTACTTGGAAGTAAACATGGGGAGCTTATAGTTTAAAAAATGCTTTGATAGCTTTTGAAGTTGGGAGAGGTGACTGTGGAAGCTAAGCGAATGTAGGAAGAACATTATTAGTATTTCCACGTGGGCATTATTTACCTCTGTGATTACTTTAAAGCATTATTACATGTCATAAGCTTAAGTTATTTTCATTACTTGCCAAATTAGTCTAAGTTTCCGTAGTTTCATTAATTTACTGGACCGACATTGACCTGAACGTATATAATAAGACTAAGCGACAACCAAAGACCCAATTATACCGACTCATTACATTAATTTACTATCGAGTGGTATTGAATGGAAAGTTCTGACGGCCACTAACACTATTCCTACTATCGGTGGTGTTACAACGAACTTTATGCTACTTGATACCTTACTGCTACTACAAATATCACCGACCCCAATTCTTTACTGTCAGTATTTGTCAGTGTAGTGCTGACAAATAAAACTACCACAGACAATATACTACCAATACCTACTGTACGACTTTCTACAACACCTAGAGACGAGTTCAGGACCCTCAGAAACGCATACTCTATCGGACCAGAGGACCAGAAGACAAGACGAGACTACCAGGCATACATTGATGCAGTTACTCTTTCTCCCCCAAGTCAGAATGTTAGCGTTACCGTCAGCGAGGTGGTAGAACAAGAAGTCTTTGTGATATTGACTGCAGGAGACGCAGACGAAGACGCGGCATCATGTGTGAGAAAAGCGACACCGACAGCAGTGACAAGAGCGATGTCCGAGCGAGCACCAACAGCAGCAGTGGGGACATGAAGGTGAACGTCATGTACCGCGGGATGGTATACCGGGTGAGGGGCATCAAGGTCCTCTGTTCTGTGGTCACCGCTGTCATTCTGCTCCTCATGGCCATTGTGGGACTCGGGGTGTGGATGTTGGTCAGTGCGTATGCCGAAGAAAAGACAGTGCTGCCCAATGATGCCAATGCCACAAAGCTGACTGCCAGCACCGAACAGACCTCCTCCACACCTTTTACTATAGACTTTAATGCCCCAAGTGCCACACTGGAGGAGGTGTCTTTGCCGGCAGTTATCCCTAACACAGTGCCCAGTGAAAATTTACATGTGAACGAAGCCATTAGTCACTTCGAGGGTGTGACTCCGGGTAGAGAACTAGAGGCCACTTCACTACGCGTACCAGCACCAGATCCTGCCTTCGGACTGTTCAGTGGACTTGGTGATGTTGGTGACAGCAGATCTCAAGCCAGTGTTGTACAGGACAGTGTGGTGCAGCACTCTGACATCAATCCTGTCCTTGCACTAGCACCACCACATCTTCACAGTACTGAGGAGGAAATGTATGCACCACCTGCTGGCAATAACAGGAGGATGGATATATATATTGATGACGAAACCATTGAATCCTTTGGAAGTCCCATACTTCAGGGTGGTTTACCTGACAACATCCCAAGGGACATTGACCCTATACTGCTGGATATGGGATTACCTTTCCCGTACCCTCCCACCATGCCTACCACCAGAGCCCCCCGCCCCCGCAATACCTCTCCACTACCCCGACGACAAAGCTACCCCAATTACAGAGGAGAGTCACGGAGAGTAGGTCAGGGAAACCGAAGGAGACGTCCAAATCAACAAAATCCAAGCCTTCCACCAGCATACTACAACTATAACTATGAAGATCATCAACCATATGATGCAGCATATGAGAGGCAGGAACCTTATTATGGACCACAGCCATCTGTGACACGCACCCCCAGCCAACCAGCAACTGTAACAGGGGACCAGATCAACATCTATGCTGCACCAAGCACACCTGTCAAGCTGGATCAACATAACAGACATCAGGCAGCACCAGGCAGAGGTCAACTGCCTGCTGGCTTCACTCTTCCACCAGGTGTGACAATACCCCCAGGTATGACCTTGCCTCAGGGTGTCACACTTCCAGAGGGATTTGGTGGCCTAAGGAAAACAGCAGGAGAAAGACTGGGAGGCATACTGCAGGGCCCAGGGAGTTATTTTGAAGACATGATGCATTACTACAATACACACGAAAAGACGAGGCCAACCACGTCTACTGTGGCACCTTCAACAGATGAAGATACTCAGTATAGCCACAGGGCAGGTTTAACGAAAGAAGCAGATGTGGGAGATGTCAATGCAGGGTACACTGGCCCACCTGTTGTTGGCTATGGTGATCAACCTCAAAGAAATCGTCCTGACCCTGTGTTTCAGCACTACTGGGATGCATATGGTCATGATGGGAAAGCCCCAGCTCGCCATGATGACCGAGGACCTGTGCCAGAAGAGTTTTGGGAGACTCACACGTCTCATGAGCCACAGACTGGTGGTGACCAAACGTGGCCTCAGAATGGTGGACCTCATCCCCCTCATCATGGACCCATACCAAATCAGTTCAGGCGCAGGTTTAATGCTGGTGCCCCCCACCCAAACATCCGTGGTCCTAGACCTAATGGCCAAGGCTATCCCCTTCCTCGTAGACCAGATGCTGAGCGCCCACCATTCCTATTGGAAAAACAGTGGGCAGAAGATGAGCATCGTCAGCCATCAAGAGCAGGTCCTCCTCGAAACCGACATGGACCATTACGACGCCGACCTGATTCCATTAACTCTCGAATTGGTGCAGCAGATGACATAAATGAACCATCCAATACCCGGACCAGACCAAGTAACATTCATCAGCGGCCATCACAAACTAGACCCGGTCCTCAGCATAGCCATCCAGGACATATGATCACTCGGCCCCCAACCTCCCCAGCACCCAACCACCGACCATTCCTGGGTCCTCTGTATGATATGTATGATTACTCCCGACGACTAGCATCTACTCTATTAAGCTTCCCTGTTACTATGAACAACCAATATAATGCCTCAAGGGCCGAGTATATGAAGAATGAAGTGGAATTGCTGGAGGATTATAACCGAGTGTTCCAGAACCAAAATGCTTCCAGTGGTGACATTCTCCCAGATATGTTTGATGACAGACCCAGCAGGAATGAGCGGTTGATGCTCATCGATTCAAGCAAGCTACGCTCACTATCACCTTTTGAGCTGTCCCTTATTACCTGGACCTTCCTTGACTTCTGGGAGTTCCTTATTGAAAAAGTCGGCACACTTTCCAAAGAAGACCTTCACTTACTTGAACAACGTCTTGAACGACTGCGGCAGAAGAAAGACCGTGTAATGACTCAGAGCTTTATGAGTGCCAGTGCTGATCAACGAGTTACTCAGGAAGCTAGCGATACCTCCTTACCAGATATGTCCCGGGCGATTGCTATGGCTGAAAATCTGTTAAGAAATCTACCTAACATGGCTCAAGCAGTCAGCTCCCTCAGCACCATCGCTACAACTCCTTCCAATTCTTCGGTCTCCACAGATCTTAATTCCTCCGGTGAAGTGGAAGGCCGTATGTGGGATCCGCTCGGCGTCTTCAATTCCGACGAGCGAGTGGAATTTATGGAGTTCGCTATCAAGGTGCTCTTTAAGTTCGGCCGAGTGTACCTGACCAAGAACTACGCACTGGATTGCATGATGCTCCTCTTCTGCAAGGACCTCAACTCGGGCGCTAAGAGGGTCGGAGTGGACGGCATGGCGGCAAAGATAAAGAGGTGAAGACAAAATATATAGTATTGCAATTAAACTAGTATCTCAATTAAAGAATATAGCTAAAGCATATTTATCAAGTAATTATTTCGACACGATAATTGTACAGTACCCTTATATTCTAGCTACTGCCAAACGATATTCTTCTGTTTAGAAAGGTCTTTTTAGAATCTGAGGGGAAAAATAATGGCTATCTGGCTGTTCACAATTGATAAATAATACTTGCTTAGATATTCAACTAAGTCACACACACACACACACACACACACACACACACACACACACACACACTTGAACACACATTACACACACACACACACACAGGCATTATCAGCACACACAAGCACAAACACAGACTCCACCCCTCAGTAAATTAACAACTCCAGACGCGTGCACTGAACAATCCCTACTGCAAGCACGCATGACATCACCGTACACACACACACACGCACACGCACACGCACACACACGCACACGCACACACACCATTGTCTCTCCACCTACACTGATGACTCGAGGCACACTGGTTCTGTTGACACTCAGACAAGCAACATTGCAGCGGTTTGGAGAGTCTGGACACCCTGGGTTTGGACAGGCGCCGCATCGCTAGCCTCTGACGGCCATATTATGAAACCCTAACCATAGTCAATCCCGATGCATTAATGATATAAATAAGAAATGAAGTTAATAATTTAAGAAACGGTGATATTGCCAAGTACTAAGCCAGCACCCGTCTTCTCACTCTTTGTTTGACATGGTATATATATAACGTCCTTCCCGCATCTTCTTAAATACACCTCTACCTGTCTCCCTGTGGGGCACCACCTGTTACCATAATTATATACTTGCCCACCTGAGTTGGCATTCACTCTTTGCTATTATGAATTATCAATATAGTATATATACTATATATACTATATATATATATAGTACATTAGTGTTAATTAAGTATTCATAATATGGTATTAAGGGGAGGTTTTTAGTTAGTTCGCTAGACCTCCATCAAGCTTAACATTACAGCCCATAGATCCCCTTTCAAGATTTATTTGTACATTTTTCGGTAGAAAAATGTACCGGCCGAAGGCCGGTTCCTCTTAAATTACAGGCTCGCTATCGCTCGCCAGGAAAAAATCGACACCTAAATGGCACGAAAAGTCTTAAAATTGGCAGAAATGGGGCGAAAGTTCTTAAAATCGCCAAGCTAATGGGGCGAACGTCTCATAATATCAAAAGCAGTGGGGCTAACCATGAGGGAGAAAGGGGTCAAGAAAAAAGTCCCTCAAGTGGAAATCTCCCCTTAAACCCAAAATAACTGTGTTGGTAGTGTAATGGTTTAGATGCTTATGTTCTGGGTGTGGTGTCCCGAGTTCGAACCCCGGGGAAGACCATATGCTTTCATTAGTTTATTCAAGTACATTGGGGTTTGTAATTGATGATTAATGTTAGGAGAACGGAACGGGGTGTTACTTAATACTGTAAAGAGGTTGGGTAATCTCTCCCTATGGATGGGGGGTTTGACCAGGACGTAACCCGGATGAGAACAAACACTATATAACACGTATCTATGGCCAGGACGTAACCCGGATGAGAACAAACACTATATCACACGTATCTATGGCCAGGACGTAACCCGGATGAGAACAAACACTATATAACACGTATCTATGGCCAGGACGTAACCCGGATGTGAACAAACACTATATAACACGTATCTATGGCCAGGACGTAACCCGGATGTGAACAAACACTATATAACACGTATCTATGGCCAGGACGTAACCCGGATGTGAACAAACACTACATAACACGTATCTATGGCCAGGACGTAACCCGGATGTGAACAAACACTACATAACACGTATCTATGGCCAGGACGTAACCCGGATGTGAACAAACACCATATAACACGTATCTATGGGGGGCGCTGCACTGGCGGTCGTTAGTTGAGGGGAAGGTGATACGTGAGGCGTTCAGGAATGTTCTGTGGCATGAACAACCGTGAGCAATAAACTCAGAAAGAACATGTTTAACCCCTTCTGTGCGGATGCCCAACCCCGAAAGGGGTTGAAATAGGGGAGCTATCCCCCCCCGCCAAAGGCGGCCTTCTAGGGCCTTTCCTAGCTGATGCTGAGAGGATTGGGTTCAAGTCATGTGGTGATGGGCTGGTCTATCAGAGTGAGAGCTGAGCGATCTCTGCCATACCCATAGCTTACTCTGACTGTTCCTTTAACTTATATATTTTCTAGATCTCAAGTGACGGCGTCTCTTCCGTGGATTGACCTCCCAATCTACCAAGATTGGAAGCCAAAGCGTCACATTTTTCCCTTGCCCCTCAACTTTCTCTTCATAATTGCTGAGGGGCACAGGGCCCTGGGTGGGGCTTTGGTTTCCCGGGCGTTTCTGCACCCTCCTCAGCTCCCCGCCATGGAGTGGCTTCGGTCACCCAGACTTTATTGTGGTCGGCGGGGAGGGTTCTGTGGGGGCACTCGGTTATGGCCTTGGAATTGCTCGGGGCCTTGGGGCTGTTCGGCCAGGCAGCTTGGGGAACAACAACAACAACAACAACAACCCCTTCTGTACCGGCGACGTTGTGTTAATTTTAATCTGGATGCTATAAGTCGTTTTTATTCATTTAAAACGAGTATCCAGCAAATAACAGGCTTCGAACTCTCTCACTTCACCATTTTACTACCACAGATACTGCTTAAGCTACAGAAAATCGTCAAAATATAGCTATAATTAAATTAAAAGACATCGCCGGTACTGAAGGAGTTAAGACAAAGCTTGTCAGATTCTCTATATAGTCATTTGTATCAACTTGTGTTCGTAAATTATTATTATTATTGTTATTATTTTATTATTATTATTATTATTATTATTATTATTATTTGTAGTAGTAGTAGTAGTAGTCAACAATTAGTTATCATTGAAAAAGACGAATACAATGAATCTATAAGTCACATTGGATGTTAGAATTTGCATAACAGGTAAAACTACATTATACGGGGCATATTCTTGATTTAATCCATCTACGTGAGCGTGTACAGTTGTCCACATAAGTTCTGTTCCTCGTCGTAATCCTATGTATGAAAGTAAAATAGTATGAATGAAGTCCAAGTGTGGTTACTATTCAATATCAGTGGACTAATCAGATGAGTTATCCTATCTATATATCTATCTGTATACTATCTATATATCTATCTGTATACTATCTATATATCTATCTGTATACTATCTATATATCTATCTGTATACTCAGGTCCAATCCCCATTAAGGGGAGGTTTCTAGTGTGTTTCCTACTCCTCCAGCAATCTTTAAATTTCACCCCCTTGACCCCCTTTCAAGATAAATTTGTACTCTTAAATTACAGGCTCGCTATCGCTCGCCAGGATAAAATCGACACCTAAATGGCACGAAAGGTCTTAAAATTGACAGAATGGGGCGGAAATTCTTAAAAATCACCAAACTAATGGGGCAAACGTCTTAAAATCTCAAAAGCAATGGGGCTAGACATGAGGGAGAAAGGGGTCAAGTAAAAAGTCCCTCAAGTGGAAATCTCCCCTTAACTCCTGCATTAAAAAAAGCACTCGTAATTCAATCGAGCACATCATCATCATATGTCCACAGGTATAAGATCACGGAGAAGGAATTGACCACTTGCGAGTTTCAGGCTATACGGAAGTTGGAGCCGTCAACATCGCAATTATGCAGGAATGCAATTGCAATGTAGGTTTCTGAAGGATAAAAAGTAGACTGAATTGCATTTTATACATTTATTAACAAACGTTATTTTCTTTGTTAATTCTGCTAACTATCAATGTCTACGGCTCCAACTTCCTTATAGCCCGATACTATAGTCTATTCGCTGTAAGTAGGTACAAAATCATGACCTCTGTAACTCAAAAACGACTAAAGTAATCGAGCTAATATTTCTACCATTTGGGAAGAGTCAGTCAAGGAATAGATGTGGAAATTTACAGCCAATTTGCTTTAGCCCTTTTTGAGTTACAGAGGATAGAGGTCATATGCCTACTTACAGTGAATAGACTACAGTATCGGGCTATAAGGAAGTTGGAGCCGGAGACATTGCAATTGTTGACGGCTCCAACTGCCTTATCGCCTACTTACAGCGAATAGACTATTAGCAAAGTGGGAAATTGAACTTACACGGGCGACTGTGCAGAGAACGAGGACAAACACTTAAGGGGAGATTTCCACTTGAGGGATTTTTTTCTGGACCCGTTTCTCCCTCATGTTTAGCCCCATTGCTTATGAGATTTTAAGACGTTCGCCCTAGTAGTTTTGACATTTTAAGACATTTTGCCCCATTTATGTCAATTTTAAGATCTTTCGTGCCATTAAGGTGTCAATTTTTTTCCTGGCGAGCGATAGCGAGCCTGTAATTTAAGAGCAACCGGCCTCCGGCCGGGACATTTTTCTACCGAAAAATGTACAAATTTATCTTGAAAGGGGGTCTAGAGGGTGTAATTTTAAGCTTGATGAAAACGTAGGGAACAAACTAAATACCTCCCCTTAATACAGTTTGTTCACGGAAGAGGAATTATTACGTCTACTGACAACGGTTTACAGCCATTTGTCTGTGTGTGTGTGTGCGGGAAGTACAGACCTAGGGTGTGTGTGTGAGGGGGGGGGGGGGGGGGGGGGGGGGGTAAGTACAGACCTGAGGGTGTTGGGGGGGGGGGGAGGGGGGCAGCCTTTATATGGGTAGGGTTGAGTTGATGCTTTACTCTGTCTAATTAAAATGTAAAACTTGCAAACTAAACAAACCAAAATTGGGACAAGGACAATATAAAGTCAAATTAAATTATCAAAATCGCTATGTGGAAATCTAAGAGTGGTCTTGTATACCCCCCCTTCTCTCTCTCTCTCTCTCTCTCTCTCTCTCTCTCTCTCTCTCTCTCTCTGACCTTCGGCTAGGACAAGTTTCTACCGAAAAATGTACACATTTATCTCGAAGGGGGGTCTCGGGGGCATGTTTTTTAAGTTCGATGGAGGACTAGGGAGCGAAATAAAAACCTCTCCTTAATGATAAATAAGACCAGGTTTCCAACATGTCGGGTATAAAGTACTGTAAACAAAAAGTCACCACCATTCTTCTAATAAACGGCCTCACGTCCCAATCCTGCACATGACCGAGATTCATCATTGTCCAGTGATTATTGTGAAGGGCCGGGGAGGGGGGGTGGGGGGGAAGGGGGATTAATTGAGAAAAGCTTTGTGGGTGTTCACTAGACCGGTGTAAGAGGGGGAGTGTAGTGAGAGAAGAGAGAGAGACAGACAGACACACGCAGACAAATACAGACGGGTAGATAGACAGATAAGCAGACAGACAGACACGGACAGATACAGGCATACCAACGGGTAGACAGACAGATAGACAGACATTATATTGAGGTGACAGAAATCAACAAAACATTATATATTTTTTTTTGTTAGTAAAGTATCTATCTAATGGCATCATCCGTTCATAACCGTACCCCCCCCCCCCCCTCACACACACACACACACACACACACATTTAGTAGGCCTCGCCAGATCGGGAGATTTTTAAAAATGGACTTTGGAGATGCGGCCCAGGTGTTCTATATCCCACAAGAGTCATGTACTTTCCCAGGTAGTGAGTATAGGTAAACGAAGATAAATGTATAGGAGGAGCCGATAATAATGACAGGGAATTCCATTTGTCTCCTGGCCACTCACACACTTAAACCACCGAGGCGTTTACAGCTGGCTATTGAGGTTATATGGGCCGTCATTAACACGGTATTATGGCACTATCATCATTGTCATCATCACCAATCTCTTTCCCACCAATCGTGTTCAGACCTCTTTACTTCCCTCTCTCTCTCTCTCTCTCTCTCTCTCTCTCTCTCTCTCTCTCTCTCTCTCTCTCTCTCTCTCTCTCTCTCTCTCTCTCTCTCTCTCTCTCTCGTACTAATTTAACTTGAAGGGAGGAGGCTAAGTTTTGTTGGCATCGGGAACCAACGAGTGACTTATTACCACTCGTCTCACTCCTGTGGTGTTGGTAGTATTATCAGAGTTGTCAGAGGGGAGAGACTCGGGAAAGAAAGGGGTCTGAAGCGGCTGGGTGATTTCGACACAGGTCTTCGGTGCTTTGCAATGCTTGTTTAGCTTGGCATCCGAGTCAGTGTACAGTACCTCTACCTTAAATGTTAGACTGAGGGGTTTCTGACAAAGGGAATGAAAGGACTGCGATGTAGACACTAAACTCCTCATAAAGCCGGTATCACACGAGAGCTTTTATAGTCAACATTCGATCATCAACATTTTTCTGGCAACATTTCTGGAATATTTTGCGCTGGTATCGGAAACTAGACTGACGATAGATGAATTTAGGTAACCGAAATATTTTAAATGTCTACCTCATAAGCTGCCAGACCAGTGTTGAGGATAAATGTTGAGAGAAAAGGCGCTCGTGTGATACCGGCTTTTAATCTATCCACCACCTGTTGAGTTGGCTGTTGACTCTACCTCGGTGGGGTTAACATCGAGGGTAGTGGAACCAACCAAAGGGTCCAGCCGGATATTAGGTTGAGAGCACCAGTGAACGAGCGAGGTGATGAGAGAGGAACGGGAGGCGTGGGAAAGAGCGAGATAGATGATACAATCTATTTTTATTAATTTCACTTCAACACCAAACAAGTTTTCTTTATCAACATTAAAGAATCCTTACTGTAAATATTGGAAAATCGGCTACGAGTTTTCTTTAAGAGGAGGTTTTTAGTTTGTTCCCTAGACCTCCATCAAGCTTAAAATTACACCTTCTAGACCTCCTTTCAAGATAAATTTGTACATTTTTCGATAGAAAAATTTCCCGGCCTAAGGCCGGTTTCTCTTAAATTACAGGCTTGCTGTCGCTCGCCATGAAAATAATCGACACCTTAGTATGATAGAAAAATTGTCTGTTTGTAGGATTTGGGTCGGCCTTACGTAACTCTCTGCCTGGTCTGCCTGTCGGTCTGCCCCTGCCTTGAGCGAACAACACCAACGGACTGGAACCGCACCGTTATTTATGGCTGGAAGGGTGGTGTAGTGGTGTGGTGGTGTTGTGGGTGGGTGTGTCTGTGGTGGTGATGGTGATAGGGGTGTGTGTAATGTGGTGGTGGTGATAGGGGTCTAGTGTGGTGTTGTGGGGTGGTGGTGATAGTGGTGAGGGTGTGGTGTTGTGTGGTGGTAATAGTGGTGTGAGTGTGGTGG